>CM052088.1:12061956-12091892 GCA_028453745.1 Agapostemon virescens
AACTGTAATTTTGATATAGTAGACAAAGCGTAGATTCGCATGGAAGTTTGTGTATTATATTTCTATCGAAATGCAGAATTGAAAGTTGGTTTCGTATAAATTTCATTTAAGGAGGGAATACACTTTAGTGCGCCTAAAAAATAGTGATTTTTAGGAATTTTTTTCTCTAATGTAAATGTAAATTGAAAGGAAAAAATGCAACTATTTAGGAATTTTTTTAGTGCATCGACATTTTATCATTACTTAACGAAAAATCGCCTTAGGAGCTCAATTGGTCCAATAGATCGTTCTGTATCGTGTACACAATATTTAGAAATATGATATTGAGAAAAACGCGTTTAAAATTTTTCTACTGTTAGAGTAGTAGTTATTGAACACTTACTTCTAGAGGAAACTAATCCGCTATACCAGGGCCATATAGTAAGCCTTCTGTGGCTTCAAAAAATTCAGTTTGCTCCATTTGGTGCATCCTACGAGAGATTCGTGCCTCTTTTGTGTTGCTTTGTTTGCAGCGTCTCGTTATGCGCTGCGCGTCATACGTATCGGCAAAGAATTTGCATTGTTGCCCGATATTAATATTTAATACATTTATTATTTTTAATATAGCTGAGTAGCCCTCATTGAAAATGCTAGCCGCAATAAAGGCGGAGGTTTCGATAATTTTTGTTGCGGAATTTAATCCTTTGTACTCGAACCTACTTTAATTCTAAAACTAAGGTATTTCTACTGATCTAAAATATTTTCCTTCTACATTTAAATACATTTTCGGTAAAACGAATATCGCAGCCGGATTTTATTTCAACGAAACCACTAGAAGAGTCAACGACAAAAAGAGTAAAAAATACCGCGGGCGAATCTGTCTCTTTGCTGCAAATTCAATGGATGAGATGCTTGAAAAGTGAACCTTATAAGATGTTCTATAAAACTTCTTTAGACGATTCTAAATTCCACGTTTTGGATCTTTCACCTAAAAGGGGAAGATAAAAAATAATCGGAAATATTAAATTATTTCCATTATATACCACCACTATACCAGTAACGGAAGAAAAACATGAAGATATTATGTGTTTACTACCATACATCCCTCCAGGTTTTCAAGAACATTTTAAGAATCTTATAAACTCGAAATGATAAAAATGGATTACTTTTTAAATATAATTAATAAATGTTCATGAATTATTTCATTAAAATTATTGTTTCTAATGATACTCGTAGATTTTTATTGCTTTAAGTCATTTATAGGACATTGAGTTAATTTTGAAAATTGTCTAAGTCAATTCAAACTTTAAAAACAATATTTTCTTATGAAATTCATACAAAATTTCATATTCATAGTAAGGTCTCATTAATCAAGACTAATAAAATTCTAAATTAAAATGCTGCATAATATAAGAATATTTTCTAATTTATTCAAATGCAATTCATTAAACATCTCGAAACAAGAAATATATGACTTAAACCACTTTTATGGGCACACATATGTTTGAACACCAGCATCTTCGGAAAAATGTCATTCAATGGACATTTTTTACTCCCATAATAGGCTTGAGATTGCTTACCTTTGATCAAATGTTAACGTAGGAGCAGTGTTGGATTGACCACTAAGCAAACTAAACACTACTTAGAGTATCTAGAGAAGGGGGCCGTGTACCATAGAATTTTTCTGGGATTTACATTTACGTAACAATAATTAGGCAGTAGGATATTTATGTAAAATAGAAATTTTCAAAGCAAATTGCAAGAAGCTTAACTACTACACAAATTAACACGGGAACATATTCAGTCGCGAAAAGCCGATTTTGATGAAACTTACGGGAGTTAATACTTCTTTGAAAAATATTTCACAAGGGTCTTTTTTTATCAGCAACCATCCACTTTGAAGGGGTGAAAACAGCCCTCAAAATTGGGGTATTTTTTAGATATCTCGGAAACCAGAGATAAAAAAGATGTAGTCACGCAAGAAAATTTAAACAAAAGTTTTTTGTTTAAACAATAAAACTATAAGTTCCCATAAGTTTCATCAAAATCGGATTTTCGCATCTGAATATGTTCCCTTGTAAGCACTGCTTAGGATATCTAGAGAAGAGAGGCATCATAGAATCTTTCTGAATTTTACATCTTCTACATAGCAATAATTAGTCAACGGATCGTTACGTAAAATAAAAATTTTCAATCCGAATTGTAACAAGCTGAAGTGAAATAGAAATGTATTTTCTTTCGTAATAGTTATAACAGATTGAAAATAATGTAACAGTATTTTTAAAATCTCCTAATGCTTTTATTGTTTCGAATTACACGTACACGTTTTTGTGATAAATGCATAAAATGCGCTGTCTACTAATACTATTTCTAAGTGTTCGTGTCATATGTGTGCGACTGAAAAGAATGAAAGAATAATTGAAGGATAAAAACCAGCAGCGAGCGAGCAAAACTCATGAGTACTATTACTGTAAATCTAGTAAATACTATTGTATTTACTTTTGGTGTTTGTATATAGTATAGCCCTCTAGTATTGAACAGAACTTTGCCCCCCCCCCCCCCATTATTAGGTACAAAAATTGTATTATTACATGTTCATATTTGTAATACTATTCATCATGTTGCTTCCAGTCGTGAAATGAATAAAAAAAACTGAACAACGATATGGATATTAACCCTTTACACTCGAAGCTTTATTAACTCGAAAACCAAAGCGTTTCTTCAGACCTAGACTATTTTTATTTTGTAATATTACCCGTCCTCGCATTGATTAAATTTTTACAAATTTCTTAGATACAAGCATAGAGATGTAAAAATTGTTTTACATAATTATGTGGCTACTTTTTGTGGTGCCTCAGAGTCGCCACTCGAGTGCTAAGGATTAAAAAGTGAAGTTAATGGAATGAAGAATATTTAAGAACTGCTTTATACAGAATTATTGTAAAAAATCTCCAAAATACAGTATCTCGAGATTATGATATCAAATAAGATAACGGCTTTAAAATCTGAAGAAGAAATAACTATAATTTAAGAATATGAAAATCAATTGACGAATTGTATATGAAACCTAATCGGCATTTCCTAATGGCCGAGAGAAATTTTTAATCTGGCGTCCTCGTGGTTTCGATAGTGAGAAAGTAGCAACTAACACGCATTTTCATCACTATTTTAATATTTTTTCGGAACGAAAGAATAAAAGATAGATTTGAGAAGTACTGTTTGAAAGAAAACTAATTGGATAAGAAAAAAAAACAGAAAACTAGAGCAGTCGAATTGGAAGATTTAAATGAAGAAACAAATTGCGTAGTTTACTTGAAGACTAATGATGAAGACTGGATACAATGCTCAAAATGCCAGCAAGAGGCTATTGAAGTTTGTGTAGACATACTTGAATGTTTCGATGATTACACATACGATCGTTTCAAATTATTTTTAAATTATCATTTGATAATTTAAACGTGTTTACTATGCCCAATATTGAGTATCATTGTGCATTTCTTAGATATCGGCAACCTAAGATGACCTTAATTTATTTAACCCTTTGCACCCGAAGCTATTTTACATAAAACATCAATGGAGGACACAGAATTTAAGACTCTAAATTTATCACCTACATGTCGGGGAAGACCGCCAAAATTTGAAAAATTGCCCTGGCACCTTTGTATCGTGATGCCAGGCCTATTACATACGAAAAATACAAGGATATGCAGCAGCTATTACCTTATATACCTCCTGTGCATCATGAATATTTCAAAACACTCCACATTAAGAGCATAAATAATTAATAATACCAATATCTTGTGTTAAGTTTAACAATATATAAATATAATTAACGTTCAAAATAAAAAATACTAATTCTATTTTATTTCTTGTTATTATTTATAAAAAAAATTGGATTTATATGAAATATATTTTAAGTGATATTTGTTATTTCAAAATTGAAATTAAATGATATTTACAATTGACTAATTATGAAAGTGGTGTAAGTCCATTTGCAGCCTGGAAATATATATTATTTTAGTTAAATTCACCTAAAAGAAATTTATATAATCAAATTACGTATTGATAAATTAGTACAAACATTCCCAGATTTCACATAATTAACCTATATTTTTTAATTGACAGATCTGCTAACATTTAATTTTCTCGAAACAGAAGAAAATGGACTTGCACCACTTTCAAAATAAACGGTCCAGTTATTGACTGCATTTCTGTACTAACGACTGAATTCCCTGCCAGAGAAATGCCGAAAAGATTTAGAGATTGTACCTCTTTAATGCATTTTTCAAAATTCTATTTATCCAAACTATCCACTGAACGAGACTATTTGAATATCTGGATTGTTCAAATAATAGGAGCTCACTAACAAATGAAAAAAAATTAATTTCATCATCGGCGCTAATCGTCGAATAACCATGCACAAGGTATTCTCATTCAGAGTAACCAATTTTTTTAAATTTGTCACACAAAAAAAAGAATGGTTAGTTTATCATAGATCAAATGTTTTTAAATTGTATATTATATTGTTTGAGTATGTATCAAGGTAACGCAGTGTAATTATTATACAATTATCGTTATTATTATTTAACACGTTCGCTGCCAGCGAATATTGATGTCGTTGCTAGTCAATAATTTAAATTAAATATTGTTAGGATTACTTCGTCATTAACAACCCCTATGGAAATGATGTATTGTACCGACAGACAATGGAAAGAAGTCGAAGACTGCCTGTCGAACAGATTACACAACGAAATCGTTAAACTAAGCCAGATTCTATATATAATTAATAACTTATGAATGAATAAACATTTATATCTTAAACTAGAACATCAATTCAACAAAATTACCGAAAATCGTTTTATCTGAACGGGTTATAATATCTATGTACTCATGTTCGTAATAACCACATCCATACTTCCATATCCTTTCTCTCCTTTACCCTTCCTGATGGATGAGACCCGCCACCCTCTCGTGGTTTCCATCGAACGATGACACTTTCTTTTTGTATATAATTTGAAAAGAAACAAATCAACAAATTTAAATTGAATTATTGCATAGAAAGTATCATTGACAGAGAATGGGCAAATAATATTATAAAAATATAAGTAACACCAGGAAAGTGAATTAAAACACAGATAAGTCATACACATATTTATCTTCGAGATATACACAATATATTTAGTATAGTTCACAGTACAAAAAATATCGGATTTACTAAGATTGCCAGATGAGAGCAATCGCTGTGCGCCGCGGCTTACTTGACTGAATTGCTGGACGCCGCGACATTCAATTGGCTGTCCTGACTTTAATTTTAAAGTGTCCACCATTTTTAAGATTGGAATCGAAAGGCAAAGAAATACGGAATATGGAAATATTTTTTTCGATTTTTTGAAAGGTTCGAACAATTAGTTAAATTTGCAAAATAAAATTATTTTTAATATTTTTTCGTTATAAAAATGACAATACGAATAAACTAAAATATTAGTTAAAAAGAGCCGTCTTTTACGAGCAGAACTAAAAAAAAAAGTTTCTGCGGTTAATAACAACGGAGATAAAATTTTTTTCCCGAAGGTCGTTTTTTAAAAACCGCAAAGTTTGAGGTTCTGTATCTTTTAAAGAATTTCGGAAATAGAAGAATGATGACTTAAACCCCCCCCCCCCTCCTATTTTCGCATAGACTATAATATATTTCAATTTAAACAAAATCGCTAACTTGGTGTACAAAAGTGATCCGCTTGGCGTGGAATGACCCGTATACGCAATTTGTTTACTATTACTTGTCCTTGCAACAATTAAATTTTTCCGAATTTCTTTGACACAAGTATAGCGATGTAAAGATTGTTTTAAACAGTGCTGCAGCTATTTTCAGTGGTGCCTAAGAGTCACCGTTCGAGTGCAAGGGGTTAATAACAATTCATTTTAGTTGTTTTATCGACTTTTGAATGAAAGGTACAGGCAAAATTAGAGCAGTGTAAGTTACACCATAAGAATTATACGCGATACAATTTGTTCACATGAAACAGAGAAAAAATCTGCAAATCTTTAGAAGTATAGTTTATAGTTTAAAATAGACTTTTGATTATACATGTTATATCATATAAAAATATCTTAGAGGCAAATGAACATTGTTATGGAAAAGTGACGAAGCTTCAAACTTTAAATTGAATCCAAGCTTGTGGTTTTATTATTTGTTTTTCCAAAACGATTGATATTTAAATATCGAAAACTTTTTAGGAAATCGGAAATGTGGTATTTAAATATTTTTTGATCCACTGAATATATGATTTGAAATAACCGTCAAATTATTTATCCGGTCTGAGGTCGTCTCGTATGAGTCGGTTAAAAGGGACTCTACAGGTGCAGATACATTACCACGAGATTTCATCTTGAATCAATTTTTTAAATTTCATGTTCAACTAGAATATTAAAAAATCTGATTTATCAAAAATTACATAACAATCTTAAGAACACAATAATAATAAAACTATCCAGTTCGATCTGGTCACCTCTGAGATGATTCTGTTACCAATTTTGAACACTTAATTTCGAAAGAAAATCCCGATAAAATTTCAATTATTTGTTATTTCCATGCTATGGTCTGTGAACGTAGTAATTTTACGAATTTTCAAATAAAATTTTGGAGAAATATTCTACATGAATTGTAATAACAAAATAATACAATTTTTGAAAAAACATCTCCAAGCCCAAATGGAACGGACAAACATTTTACATAGATATAAAAAATAGGTAAACTTTCATTTTGAAAAACGTATGAGAATTCAAATTATTTTTCTACTTGTGAAGTTCGTGTAAACACTTCCAATAAATTACGTATGTCACTGATTTGATTAACTATCCTCATTTGAAAATATCTACTAAATTTCATTAATAATAATTATTATAAATGACAATACTAGTTTTCCTCTTATTTATTTTTACACACTTAATAATTTTGTTATTAAATAAAAGAAATTCAGACATTAATCTACTGACAAAAATAACCAATTTTTTAACTAATTTATAAAAAAAAACATCATAAAGGCTTGTCGAATTGAACAATTTTTAAAAATATTGTCCACCAAATTTTAAATTGTAAAATGCGAAAAACAAAAACTATTCTACTAAACACTTAAGTGTCAAAAAATATAAATTCGAGCATTTTCATTAATAAAATATATGTATAAATATGTACAACATTGTCTTAAATTTATTTATTGTTCTCACATAAATTAATTCGTATGACATTCTGACTTTATCGAATGATTTCTTTCAATCTTGCAATTCGATTAGTCCAAATGCCTTAAAATTAAAAATTAATCTGAATGTCTTGAAAAAAATGGATCTGAAAGTTTTAATAATGAAAACATAGCGATTCATTAATGCAATAAAGTAAATATTAACGTTAGGGGTTTTCTAATGTGAATAAGTCTCATAAGTCAAAGTATTTAATTAAATATATTTTATAAATAAACGATTAAATTACTATGAGATGGATCTCTTTCTGTTTAGCAGTTTTCTTATGCATTCCAGAGCTGAAATAAAATCATATTAATAACTAATTATCTACGCGTATATAGACTAAAGTTAACACATTTGAGATCAGGAATAGTTCCTTCATAATTTCAAATTTATTAGCCACATACTGGCAGCATAGTGCCTACATCCTTTTTTGTATTTATATGAATTTATACAGCAGATCCTTGCGATTTTTAGCTACAGGCTTTTGGAAATTATATGCAGCTTTCTGCTGAGCATCTCATGTGAGAACCTAAGGTCGCGAATGTGTAACAATAGAAAAGTCGTTTATATTTACTTGAATTGATTAACATAAATTCTGCAAAAGTTTTTTTTCTTTCCTTTTCACTAGATTACATTCTACTCCTTCTAATTTGAGTCAGGAAACATTGGTTTTTCACTGTAAGTATTGCATACTTCTTCTGCAATAAAATGTACTTATAAAAGCCATTATCACTCACTAAAAATAAAATAACTTACTATTAAGAATTACCTTTACTAGAAAATTTAATGCTTCGTCTAGACTTCTTTGCCTTGCTCTTCTCGTTTAAACTGATCATAGAAGTATCATTACTTAAATTATCTTTTGAATGAATATTTTCTATATATTCCGATTCCTGTTTGTTTATAGATACTTTCTTAGACTTTCTCCTTGGTGTTATTATGTTTGATGAAGTAATACTTCTATTCCTTAAAATTCTTACATTTTCATTGTGTTCATGGATTTCCTTTTCGTCATCCAAGGTTTGTGTAACATTTAAGTCTATACCATTTACAATTCCATTGAATGGTGTAGAAGTTTTAATGTCTAATATTGTATCACTTACATCTAAAGCCGTTTGTCTCCTCAAACGTCTTCTCGGCAGTGGAGAGACTAAGTTATGACATAGTGTAAATGGTTCTGATGTTGCACTGTGTACCTTTACAAGTGATGTGTTTATAGATTCATCGATTAATTTTATCTTCTCAGAAGAAACATTCGTAACAAACGCATTTTCGCATTCTTCAAAACTACTGTCATCGAAGGTAAGTCTTTTTTCAGCATGTGATACTTCATCTTCGATGGAATCGTTGAATTCAATGCTATCTATTCTTGCTAATGCTGCAGCTAATTCCATTTTCGTTTGTGTTTCTTCGTCAATAGGAACTTCATTTAAAGTTATGGTATCATTAAAATTAACTTTATGTGATGATTTTGTACAAGATCCTAGCTCATTCAATTTCTTTGGTTGTTTCAATATACTTTTCCCTGGAGTTTGATGGGAATTAATATACGATATTGTATTGTCCAGTTTTACTTCTGGTGTTTTACACATTTGACTTATTTTCATTATAGTTAAAGGACTTCGAAGCTTTTTTGTTGCTGATAATTGTACTTTTTGCAACAAACTTGATCTCGTTTTATTATGATTTATAGGCGAAGGTTTGTTATTGCTAGAACTAATCGATTTTCTGACTTTGCTTTTATCAAAGATTTTCAGCTCTATGTTATTAGCATTTACTGGTTCTTGTGATATTTGTTTTCTTCTTTCTCTCATAAATGTTGTGATCGAACTTTTTTTAGGTACTTGTTTCTTCTTTACAGCAGTTCTTTTCCTCACAGGAAGCTTCTTAGTATCTTGTACCTCTTCCTCTTTCCAAGCTCGTAAACGTAATTGCTCTAACATATCAAACCTCGAATCACAATTTTTTATTTCCATGTACATCATGTCCCAGAAACCTTGCAAATCTTTACATGTAACTAGCATTTCACCTTTTCCTGTTTCACAATCAGAAACTAAGCTACGAAATCTTTCAAACTTTTTGCTTATCAGCAAATTTGTTTGTCCAATAGTCTGATTTATCTGGTATTGACCATCTTCTGTGATGTCTGGTTCATATTTTACAGCTATCCATTTGTCACACAATTCGTTTAACCTATCTACCTCTTTATTTAAAAGAAACAGAAAATACTGTGCAGTCCGTTCTTCCTCTTCAACTGAGATATTTAGGTTTTTCATAACAGTATCCTTTGTGGGAATATTGTTGCTTAATGAACGGTTAAGACTAAAACCACATTTTATTCGTTGTTCATCTCTAGCATTACTTTTCCCACGACTGGAGACAACATACGGTGAAAAGAAAATTGGTTCATTATCTATGTCAACATGTTCAGATTTAAATGAATTATTATTATGAGTTTCTGTATTACTGATATTAATATCTTTTCTTAAAAACTCATTAAATGATAAAAGTGTCCGACCAAATGATGGTTCTTGACATAATTCTTCCAATGGCTTTGAATTATGATCATCGGACACAACGTGCTCTTTCTTTGGAGCAAGCTGTGGACTTTTAATTGAAGGTTTTGCTACTTTTTGTGCATTTATTTTACGCATTATTCTTTTCTCTGTTGCTTTTGTAATTTTTTTGGGAGGAATTTCCCTTGACATACTTAACTTTTCCTCACTTTTATCTTTAGGTAAAGAAAATATATCTTTATCCACTGCTCGCACTACAAAAGGTTGTTTTTTTTTCATATTTTCAATTTCTTTTTGTATATTACGTTTTTCTTTCCACTTTAATAGTCTGGTCGCGCGACTTTCTAGCACAGGAATTTCATCTATTTATAAAATGAAAATAACATTATAACTATTTTTATTAATGATTTTTTCAAATGAAATATAGTTTTTCATTTACATTTAAATAGATCTTTTCAAGATGAACACAATTACCTATTATGAAGGTCATTCAAGCTTACCTACGAGCAGTTGCAATGAAAAATAAATTGGTTCAAAGCATTCTCAGAATATTTTCATGTTTTCTCTGTTTGCTAGTATATTGTAATATCCATGTCTAATTTGTTTGGACAATGTTCCTAAACAATTTATTTCTCGTTACAGTTACCCATCAGGGATCTCGAAGGACCTTTACAATTGGTCATTATATTAATCTTAAAACCGTCTATCCAAATATATATCAAAAAACTATATCATTCCATTTAAAAATCAAGGTTGACATATAAAGCTTTGATCTATAAAGAAATTAAGAATATCAGGTAATCTATTAGTATGTAATTTATTAGATATGAATTGCATATTTAATTCTAATTTTATTAATCAAAGAAAATATACACTTACAGTCAATACATAAATGATTAGAGCAATTATACAAAAAATATATTTAATGTCAATGTGATTGATATTATTTAATATTGTTAAAGGTACAGTTGCAATTTTCAAACATCAATACTACCCAAACATAATAAGAATGCAGCGTGGCTGATTTTCATTTAGAAATTGAATATTTCATTGGAAATTTATTAATTTATACCGGTATCTATAATAGTTTGTTCATTTAGTGCATAATGAAAAATATTGAATTTTGAAATTTTCGTCATTCACAACTATCTAAAACATAATAAAATTTTAGAGTTGCACAGACCATCTGATATCACTCACAATATTAACAATTTATCTATGAGAAACTTATTGATATACATAAATATTCTTTTCAATAATAATCCAAAAAGAAATGAGTACACTATTTTACTATGGGTTCACCAGTTCAGAATTAAAATTGTTATTGCTATTGAAAGATTCATTTCAACATATCTTTAACTAAAAATATAAATTTCTAAAAATTATTAAAAAGATGATATGTTTTATAGTGCATTTAGATCGCACTATGACGAGTTAAAAATCATGCAATCGTAGAAAATTTAAAAAAAAATTATACGTATTCGAACAGTTAAAAAAGCTGTAACAGATAAACAAGATAAATAACTTTTCAACGTGCAATTATTCTATTTTATCAATCAAATTGCGAATAATTAAAACTCCATTTCACATTAAACAATGTAATAATAAACAACATATGATTTTACGAACCTTTCTTCGAAGTCTGTGGTATGTTTCTGTTTTCAATATAAGCCTTAGTTCTACAAGTTTTACGTGTCTGTTCATGCTTTTTAGCGCGAACAACTCGACCTACAACTGGATCCCCGAAACCCAAAGATTTTGTTTTACATTGACGTTGAAACGTAGACATTATCACAAGTTATATTAATAAACAATGGAAGCAGATTAACTCATTACTATACTACTAACCACTTAACAGCAATCACTCCAATGCTGTGCTGTTTCAAATTGATACGTTATTATACAGAAAACTGCGTGATTCTAGAATACTTGATTGGAAATACCGGTGTTTTTCAAGAGCCAATGACAAGCAATATTATTGTAAGTAAAATCTCATTGGTGCGAAGATCTGAATCATTATAACGGCAAATGAAAAGGCGTCTTGAATCCAAAAATGTTAGCGCCAATGGTAATAAGTTTCGGAATATTTTCGACCAATCAAGTTTGAACTCTTAAAAACGCCAGTTTAAATTTCAACCAATCACAGCCGATTAGGTTGGCGCTTTTATCATTTCGATCCGAAGTTTGTTGTTCAATCATCACGTTTCTCAAACTTTTCAAATTTCTTAATTTCTAGTTCATTCAAGTGCTTTTCTATTTTTGAAACGTACAAGAAAAGCAAAACTAGTACGAGACGCATATGGTGCATCATTTATTCGACAAATTTCGTATTGACTTGAGAGAAAAACAGGTTTGAAATTTTAGCTGTTTATAATTTCAATTGAGAAATTTCGTACAAATTAATAAATCTTGTTAATACAAATGTTTCCTAGTGCGTAATTATTATCTCGCAATTTATAGTTGTACGACAAAATTCTAGCTTCTATTATGTATTTATTACTCTATATGTTATAACCAGGGATTGAAAAGGTTCCGAAAGTATTAGTTCTATAACTGTTATTTTCTTGTTATATTTCGAATATGTGGCTTTATATTTACACAATATACACGTAAATAATATTAAAAATGTCGATTATTACAGATAAGGAAAAGTACACGTTAAATATTTTTCAACAAGCTACATCATAAAAAATTTTATTAAATCATGTTACACTTGGATATGTTCCTTTGTTAATACCTAGTCTCACTCGTCTTTCTCGTGTGTTTCGTAATACTCGTGTTTTATTAGCTTTTCTTGCAGACTATTGTTTACATCTTGAATTAGAAGGTAATCTACGTATTGCTTTTTAAAATCTTCTTCATAAATTTGTATATGAGTTTTGTAACACATTATCTCTTCTTCCTACATAAAAAATAAAAGAAATATCATCACACTAATTTTTAAAGACATCAATATGAAAAAATATTTAAAATGTTTTCATAGTGTAGCCTTAGTTAATGCTACAAGAAGAAAAGAAATTAAAAAAATAATCTTAAGTTTTTAGTTTTTAAGCCATACGTATTCTGTGAAATTGGATATGATTGTTTGGACTCAGCTGTGGCATTAGTTACAGTGATAAATGTATTTAAGGGACACCTTATCAATAAGTTCGATTTGATATTTGCAAAAGAATTTGTACCTACACATTGTTTCACTTTTGTTGATAACTTTAGCAGCTGTGCTTCAGAGCCTGAAACCTAAAATATATATTTTGTTAAGTAGTTTGCTAAACGGTAGTATATATATGTATTCAAATATTTACATCTTTTAATTTATCTGCAAGCTCATTAGCCAACGTTGTTAAGGATTTAATTTCTTCATCTTTCTTCAAACATTTTGTAAACATTTCATTACATAACATGAATAATCCTGCAATAAAATCAGTAAATAACTCGTCATCATTCTCAGACTGATTTGAAACGTATGATTCTGAAGTTTCTGCTTGCTTCTTTAATGTTTCTATAACTGATTGATTCGTGGAAGCAGCTTGCATACTTTGATTAGTCTGTACCAGACTTGATTGGTTTTCTTGTATTCTAAGTTGTTCTTCAAAATTTGGAAGAGGTGTTTCAACTGTCTCTGTAGAATTACTTAATTTTTCCACCTCCTGAAGTTCCATGTTAAGAGCAGGAAAATCCATGTTAACATGTATGTCGCTTATAAAAGACATCGATTTTACAAACGAATGTGTTTATTTTATAAAAGTAAATATTAAAGAAATGTAATATATAATAGAGATACTATAATGTAACAAAACATACGTTATTTGATGGCATTATGCTGGCACCGGCGACAATACATCTTGCTATTAATTCACTATTCTGTTCCTTCAGCCTACTCATTAATTCTCTAACTTTTGCAACCTTCTCCTGTTGAGCTTTGTGTACCTTCAACATGTTCTCATTCCAGTTTGCTAAAATGCTGAATTGTTGCTTCATAGCAATATTATTTTGTTTCAATGTTTCTTTTAATTTTGTATTTTCTTGAATTAATTCTTTCATCGTTTCAAGTAAATCACTTGAATTCAATGGTGATGTCAGAGAACTGGAATCCTATATGCAAAACAAATTTCTTAAACGTGATTATTATTTTTTTATAATGTAAAAGTTTAAAGAAGCTTCCTGCTCTTTTGATTACCAATTTTAAATAAAACTTTTCTTTGTCATGACATATTTTTCTAAGAAGGAAGAAGAAATGTATTTGAATTGTCTACAAAAATTTGTTAATATTCAGTATTATATAAAACCCTTTTGGTTGAATTTACTATTAATACTTGACCTTTCTTATGAGGATTTACATTACTTATCATGTATTAGTCAATAAAAGCCTATATAAAATTCTAATAATGTCCATAATATGTAAAATATTATGCTATGGTCAAAACAGATTTATATAATACAAGCGCTTTGACAAACAAATCTTTTAGGACAAATAGGAAGACTTCTTAATTATGTACTAATTAAATGGTACATACGATAGATATACTCTTTTTTTCAATATCAATGAATGATTCAACAGCAGATTCTAATACTACAAAGGATAATGTATCATCACTTGCGTATGTCATATCATCTTCTGTCTTATTATTTTCTATTACAAATGAACCTGCTGCATTATTTATAGAGAATTCTTTACTTGGAAAAGTCTCTATATCTTCAAAGTAGCTTCCTTCTTGAGTGGTCTCCATATAGTACTTTGTATTCTTCGGTTCCATATAGAATTTTTCAGCTCCAAGATATAAATACCTGTTACTTTAAAATAATAATCAGATAATTGGATTTTTAGAAAAAGGATATTAGTATCTACCTCTATCCATAAAGTTTTTTCTAACTGAAAAAGTATAATATAACAATCTAATAAACCTAAAAGTAAATTGTTCAATGCCTTATATCTTCTCTATTAACATTATTACTGTTACTGTTAATTATCACAGTAATTCATATACTTTAACAAACATATATATGCAATATAATTAGATTTACTGTTAATCTTTGTAATGGACAGATTGTTCACAAATGATAAATGAAAAACATTATTTTATTTGAAACTCTATTTACATCGCTTGTACCACTATGATTCTCAGTCCGTCATATGTATCTTGTGCTTAAGGAGGAGATGAGAAGAGAATGTAATAGTACATTATTTTTTGATAGTATGTTTCAGTACTTTAGATTATACGTTACATTTATCACAAATATTATATTACTACAAAAACTATAAGACATACTTTGTAAATGTTAAAAGAATCAATAAAATCTACAATTGATATATAAGCCAAATAAGATTTCAAATTCTTTTGAAAGTTCTAACTTGAACTTCCAAAAAAATTTTAATTTACTAAAAATTATTTTTTAACACATGTCAATTAATTCCAGTAAAAATGACAATACGTCACTTCATTTTTAATGAAGTGAATTGAATTGACATGAATTATTTTTATTTATGAGTCATGACGTATTGAAATGTCAACAGTAAATATAATTTCTGACACGCCACAGTTTCTGTTTAGATCCATTTTAGTTGTCTACAACTATTTCTTTGCCGATAACAACTGAAATCGCTTAAAAACAAAATTGCGCACCAATTGTAGAAACAGTATTCTGGAATATTCTAAACTGCAAAGTAAACTGGAAAATATTATGTATTGTATGTTAGGGATATTACTGTGAAACATTTCAGACTTCTGTTATGGAGCAGTGTGGTGGAATTTAGGGATATTAACGGCTACAGATATTCGTGGAGCGCTGAAGCGCTCTGCTTACGAAGGACGTACATCAAATGAATTTTCAACGAAGATTTATCGCTAAATATAATAAAGACTTTATTAGTTGTGTTCAGACTTTCACACTTCACAATTCCAAAATAGTCTTCAACGCTTTTTCAGAACGTTTTGAGTCTTCTTCCAACTTTCTGTGGAAATTCGTAGGAATTTTTCATTGCTTCAGTTTACAACTTGAACGTTGCACTTTGAATTGTACTAAGCGAGCCATCTATGCGCACTATGATGAACTACACATTATGATTAGTTTAAAATAACCTCGTACAAGTTCGCGTGGTAACACAACAGCATTATTAGTAAGAACTTTTAACACTAAAAATTGAAGTTTTTTGCAAAGAAAGTAGTTCCAAATCAATTTAAATGGAAGATTTATTATCACAAAATTTATTGAAAACATTTTTTGCATAGAAACTCTGTCTTTGAAATACATATCGATTACATTTAGCACAAAGACTCTTACATCTATTTTTATTATTATGATTCTTGAACTTGACAATTCTTCCGTGCGTCGGTAGTATGAATTTTTGTCAATGGAATGGATGTGTTGAAAATAAAATCTTTTCTTGAAATATTTACATGAGAGGTAAGCTATTTTCATGTGTTATGCGATTAACTGTTAGACCATTTTATGAGTCAAATTGGCTCACAATCGTAAAAAGAGGTATACCACATTCAATAATGCGAAATGAAGTGATCTGCGGGAGAAAGGAATCAACATTTACATATATTTCATTACATAACTAAAAATCAACATATGTTTTTAAAAAATAATATTTAAGTTTTACATATATATTACATATAATCATTATATATTATATTATATATATATAACATAGTAATAAAATTTTTAATGAGTCAAATTGGCTCAGTCAGTAAATCTAGTTTTAAAACCAAAGTTGACTGTTTGAAAAACTTGATTATTGTACTAATCTATCACAAAAACTGCAAAATATTTGCTGCAACAGTTATATATCAATTTTCGTTTATGTATTTTCGAATACATTTCTTTAAGATCAAAGTTGATCTTAATATTGTGAGTACATATAGTAAATAATTTAAATTAATTTCTGAAAACATTGAAATACATCTGCAACTTAACTTCATCCTAGTAAAACAATCGTGATTGAAACACTAAATATAAAAGAAACTAGTGCTTTAATTAAAAATGTAATAATAATAATAACTTTTAAATTAGCACACGATTTTTCAATAATATTGATAATGTGAAAATGAGAATTGTTAAAAAAAAACAAACCTATTCGTTTTTACTAAAGAAAATCAAGTTTGAATTATTTAAATAAGCAAACAGAAAAAGTCAACCTAATGAAGAACGATTAAAAGAAAACATTTGCATATTTATTAATATACGCAGATATTATTTCGGTATTATAATTTCGGCGTTTTCTTGAATATTACAAAATCCTGTTACCATAGTATTTTACATATTATATCTATAACTTTGTCGGCTATGAAAAGTCGGAAATTTTGTTTAGCTTTTTCTAAATTTTGAATATGTAAAGTACTATGGTAACAGGATTTTTTACAATTCAAGAAATGAATTCATATACATATATGTATAAATATACAGGTCATTTCACCTAACTTGACCAACCTCAAATATATCACATATTTTGTAGAACAATGAAACAAGTACTAATGAAGTACAATTAAAACAAAACATTTACATATTTATTAATATATGTAGATATTATTTTGGTACTATAATTTCGTATTATAGAAAAAAATGTCAGGGAGAGAAAATATTCTATTCGAAGACGCCAATACGGTGATGGGGAAAATTTTTTTCTCAAGGTCATTTATTTAAAAAACTCGAGGTCATCGTATTTTTTTTTTTAAATAGGACTGTATATTTTCACCACAACAGTCTTATAGTTTATAAAAAACGAATCCAACGGGGTACAACATATTGACCTTCACGTGACCTTTAGCAAGGAAATTATGAAATGTTTGTCAGTAACTTCAGTACGCGTTCGGAGACGATAAATGAAGGAATTTCAATTTCATTGAAAAGTCTTAAGTTATATCTTTATTTTAGAAATTTTTCAAAATGTGCACCAGTTAAGTGAAATACCCTGTATATTATTTAAAAAAATAACTAAAAATTTCTGTAGATACGTTTTTGGTATTTTTATGAAGTTATGGAAAAGTAGGAAACTCTTGAAATTTTATCAAGGGCTGATTTCCCCCATTTATGTAAAGTTTCATGTTGTTTAGGAATTTACGGGTTCGTAAGCTTGTTAGAAGATTGTTGTCGTCCGCTGTACCTCTTCGAGGTATGTTCAAGAAAACGAGCGTCACTGTTTCAAATTCGTCAATCGACGACAAGATTTATTATTCTTGTCTGAAGCAATACTGTCGAGTGTTATTATTGTCTGTGTTGGGTCTAGTTTATTAATAGACGTTGCGCAAGGAATATCCATTTTGTCGCGGCAAGGTGTTGCGTAAAGCTTGCTATGCCACTTACACGCAGTTCGGGTTTACCGTTTCAGGGATTACCTATGCACACCGGTTGTTTCTCTCAACCCTGAGGTAAACAGGAGTTGGACTGGCTCTGATACGAAGGCCGATTTGCGGCATTATTTCTCAGGTTACGTACACGATCCTGTGTGTTTGTGACAATTTCTGTACTAGTTAGGAACGGCGCGGCGCGGTGCTTTATTAAATTGCTCAATTCCCCGAACGAGTGAAAAGGAATCCTTTTAAACAATCGCGTCGAGATCTACACTCCGGGACAAAAAGATAGCACACCTTATATTTTCCAATAGTTTGTGCTAATTAAGATACATATTTTCTTTTACCGATAACTCAGAGCATGTCTGTGAGTACAATTTACGAAATATCGTCCACAACATATACTTCGACAGGATTCTAACACAAAATATGTAAACATTATTAGTTACATTATTAGTTACACCGAAAGTCGCGAATTGGGAACATCAACCTTGGAACATACAGTAACTTTAATATTCGGACACTATAAAATTTTTACTTTCAAATTTTTACTTTTAATAAAATTTTATGTATATAATTACTAGCGTTTATTAAATATTCTACTTTAAAGAAAACAACGTCTGGTTTTAACGTTACAATAATATTCGGACACTTTTAAAAACTGATTGTTTTTGTACTAATTTTTACAAACGAAAAGTAATTGAATATTGTGTAGGATATCCTTCTTGACGAACGACCTCTTTTAATAGTTGAAGCATATTGCAAATTATTTTTTTTTAATATTCTGTACTAATATTATTCCATTCTTCTTTCAGTCGTTCTATTAACATTTCTTCAGATGTTATTGCAGTTGTTCTAACTCGTCGGTCTAGTTCATATCATAAATTCTCTATAGGATTCAGATCTGGGGACTGAGGTGGCGATTGTAATAATTTTGAATAATTATACAGCAAATATTCCTGTACGATACGTGCCTTATGCTTCGGGTCATTATCTTGATAATACTTAAATGTATTCTGAATCTCCATTTTTATTGCACTTTTACGTAAATTATTTTTAAAAATGTTCAGGTATACATTTTTGTCCATTATGTTATCAATAAATATTAATTCACCCGTTCCAAATGTTGAAATACATCCCCATACAAGTACATTTCCACCTCCGTGCTTTATAGTCGGCTTCGTATTATTAATTTTGAATTCTTCATTTTTCTTTCGCCACACCATTCTTCGCCCATCCGATCCAAAAATGTTGAATTTATTCTCATCACTAAAAATAACATCATTCCACCACGCATCTGCTTTTAAAACAAATTATCTCGCAAAGTTTAATCTTTTCTTTCTATTAGTTTCATTCACATACGGTTTTTTCCGAGCAACTCGTCCATTATAACCACATTCTTTTAATGCTCTGCGTATTGTTTCGAGGTGCACTTTCTTTCCAGTCTCTTCTAATAATTCGGCAGTCAATTTTGGTGCACTTAATGTAGGATCTTTCTTTATTTTTCTTATAATTTTTCTTTTATCTCGCGTGTCCAAAATTTTTGTTGGCCTCTTTGCGGAATAGATTGTATTCCGTCTTCATACTTAAATCTTTTGTACATTGAAAACAAACCTGAATAGTAACTTGATCCAATTATCAAAAGAAGAAACGAATCTTTATGCAACTTCTGTTTCTGGCAATCGATTCACATTGATGTACAAAGATTCGTAGTCTTAGAATGCCAAATGGGTATGTTTTATACATTTGAAACAAACCTGAATATTAATAATTCGGCAGTTAATTTTGGTGCACTTAATGTAGGATCTTTCTTTATTTTTCTTATAATTATCTTTTATCTCGCGTGTCCAAAATGTTTGGTTGACCTCTTTGCGGAATAGATTGTATTCGGTCTTTATACTTAAATCTTTTAATAATATCTCATATTGTACTTTTACTAATTTTAAGCATTGCTGCAATTTTCCTTTACGATTCACCTTTTGCATTGTGAAAAATGACAAGTTGGCGTACGTTGATGAAGTGTTTCTCTTACGTCCGATTATTACCAGTGAACTTAGTGAATATCTAAACACAACTGATTTTCCGAGGTTCGAGACAGTTTACACAGACTGTAATGTTTTGTAAACATACCTCACAATCGCATTAAATATCACACTAGCTCACGCAAATTGTTACATTCTGAGGTGTCCGAATATTATTGTCACGTTAAAACTAGATATTGTTTCGTTTAAAATAGAATACTTAGTAAACGTTAGTAATTATATAAATAAAAATTATGCTTTTATTAACTAGACCCTATACAGTAATGTAATTTATAATTAATTTTTTTTTCTTCATCGTGAATAAAATTACAATGCGGCAAAGTGAAAATTGTATAGTGTCCGAATATTAAAGTGATTCACTGTAGTTAATCTGATATTATTTCGTGTTGTATATTTGTTCAAAAAAGGCGAAATATTGTCAAAAATGGGTCGCGAAAAGTGATTGAACGCGTGTGAAATTGACACTATAATCAAATTGAAAGAAGGACGATATTCAGAGACAAAAATAGTAAAAATTATGAATAGAAGTCGAAAAGTAATAATGAATTTCTTGAAAAGTCTACTAACACGGGAATATATTCAGATGCGAAAATCCGATTTTGATGAAACTTATGGGAGCTTATAGTTCTTTGAAAAGTATTTGACACGTGTGTTTTTTATAGGCAACCATCCACTTTGAAGGGGTAAAAACAGCCCTCAAAGTTAGGGTATTTTTGAGATATCTCAGAAACCAGAGGTCAACAAAATTTGAATTTTTTTTTAAATTGTTTGTTTTTCAATGGGAAATGTAGTTGCGCAAGAAAATTTTAACAAAAGTATTTTGTTTATACAATAAAGCTATAAGCCCCCATAAGTTTCATCAAAATGGGATTTTCCCATCTGAATCTCTTCCCTTGTAAGAGCAACATCAAATTCTAAGATGACAGCAAGGCAAATTGCTCAAAGTGTTGGTGTAGACACTAATATAAAGAATGTGAGACGTGTTTTACAAAAATGCAAATACATAACACGAAGAAAATTGAAGAAAAAGCTTTGGTTAATTGGGCGACATAAGATGAATCGATTACATTTTGCGGAAAAGAATATTCGCATGCGAAAGAATGGCGAAGAATAATATTTACGGATGAGAAGAGGTTTAACTTAGATGTATCTGATGGGAACAGTTACTATTTTCACGATATGCAAAAAGAGGAACAGTTTTTGAATTGTTGGCAAATGGGAGGTGGTGGTGCGATGATTGGGTGCGGTATCGGCTACTATGAAAAATGAATAGCGAAATGTATTTGGAAATGATTAAGGAACAAATAAACATGTACGCCACCAGAATTGCTGAGGAGAAGTTTATTTTTCAGCAAGATAATGCTGCAGTACACACTGCAAAAGTAGTGAAAGAGTATTTTTCTCGCGAAAAAAATTCGTGTTTTAGATTGACCAGCAAGGTCATTCGATCTTACCAGATTAAGTGTTCCTACGGAAATCGATGTTTTCGTATTGTTTAGAACTGTTGCTCTTGCTTAACCTATTTCCGTACAACATCGTGTCAGACTCGTCATGTAGATTCTGAGCAGAGTCTAATAAATATGTATGCTAATAATCTCCCTTAACCAGTTAACTGTGGCGACCTCTTTTCAAAGCGCTCACCTACAGTGGCCGGCGTTAATATTCGGACACCATGATACTCGAGAAGTTCTTGCTGCATATCTCCACTGTTAATTGACTTAAAGAATTCAACGGTTTGTAATTATAAAAAACACTTATTTTCAATGTTAGAAACATAATTTTTATTTATTTGATTTGTACACTTTTCACGTTAATCAATGTTAAACAAAATACGTTAATCTTATGAATTTAGACGTATCTTTTTCCACCCTCGCCCTGTATTATTTACAATTAAAGAAACTGAAAAGGAATTGATTTTCCGGCAGTTAAAAAAGCATAATATCTAACATAATTATAATGAAATATCTGCACACTAATTTTCGTTACTGTATCGTACGATAATTATAAATATCAAGTTTCTTCAATTTCCTCGGGACATTTGGATTAAAAATTCTTGAGAAAATTTATACAGAATTTGAAGAAAGTTCTGCTATAATACTGTGTAATCTGAGTGAGCACTATATCACTGAAGATGATTATCTATCGCTCGTACCAAAAATTAGTTTCCTTAACGTTGACACTTACCAAGAGAATAATATTCTTTCTGCTATAGTACAAAGACAGAATGGAGACACTATACGCTGCACAATTTCTCAATGAAATCGTTGCAAATATATTTGTTAAGCTAGTATGAATAAGCGATGTACTTTTCTGTTTCCGATGGTCATTTATTCCCAGTAACGTTAAACATAGTAAAAGCGTTTCCAGCGTCAGCGAACACACACGTTTAACCTTCTGCGTGGCGCAGTCGAAATACGCACAAACATAATTTTTCTTCCAGCGGAACACGGTGAACAATTTGGGGCTTCTCATTCCGTTTGCATAAAATGGAACAGAAAGGATTTAGTGGTCGGATAGCAACTTTTCCAATTAATCTCAGCCGGCCGAAAACCGCAATAAAGAGTAGCAACGGATACCATAACTTGTCCAATACCGAACTGCACACGGAAAACACGATAGCTGCGCGCCGTTCTTATCGCGAATAATATACCTCGACTGTACGATAGGTTAGTAGATGTGTTAACAGTTTAAATTCGATGCCAGCAACAGTATCCGCCGGATGGTTTAGTGGTGAAACTTTCGGTAATAACTAACTTGTAGCGTTATCAACTATCGACCTAAAACTTTCAACAATGCTGGCCCCAAAATGCAGTTTCGGTTACAGGGTTGTAAAGTTCATAATCTTTTACGGCTGCAATGCCGTTTCGCTGGTAAGTACCTTTACTCTGGATACTGCAGTCGCACTCGATATGTTCTGCGCAACATACAAGAGATACATCAGCCTTGCGACTTGTAACAGTATCGCTTATCCTTGGGGAAATGATTTATTCTTCGAAATCGAAACGATTAATCGTAGGAATCGGATATGGTGTATTAAAAATAGCTTCGTGTCTGATTACCAGGTCTGTAAATACGAAACCGGAATTTTCCCATACATGCCGCTAGATGTCAATGCAGTTACCGTCAAACCGCGGCATTAACGCCATTTCCTTTTTTCAATATCTAATAAAGATTTTCAACTCGCAACCGTACAAGTTTCATACAACAGTATAGTTTTTAATAGCGTCGAACATGTCGAATTTTGTGTCTGCAAACTACGATTTACGGACAGTATTGATTTTCTTTTAACATTTAACCAGTTAACTGTGATTGACGAGTATACTCATCATGGAGAAGTGGCACGATTTTGTGTATTGACGAGTATACTGGTCATGCGTATAAAGTAGTGACCATTGGCTATTTAAATTGTAATTTTTGAGAAAAACAAAACATATTCTCAAATTTCAAGATTTTTAGAATATTTTGAGGCCATGGCGAAATAAAAACAAGCAAATCAAAAATATAAATAATTTGAGATGAATATTTTTATATATTAATTGAAATTTGCATAACGAATCTATTTATGTGCGATGACAACGTTTTTTTAGATGTTAGCCTAAAAGGGGCAAAGGCAAAAGTCAGAAAGTTGATTTATAATATGGTTCCTTCAGGTATGGTCAGTCATGGGACAAATGTATAATATTTAGTTTTTATTGCGTTTTTAGCTTAATATTATGTAATATATGTGTATGTTAACCAAATAAGTAAATATTTGTAATAAAATTGTCAATTTTATAAAATAAACCCATCTTTTTGATCCGATATCTTACCAGCACAACTTACTCTGTGATTGACGAATATACTCGTCATGGCTCGATTCTGCCGGCACAAAACGGTGCGCGTTCTCAAACGAGGGCGCCACAGTTAACTGGTTAAAAAATTTGAAAGCAGCGATTTTGACGTGAGAAACCTCACGTTTTACCTCACGAATTACCTCAAAAGTAGAACAGTTTTTTTGGTGTTGCATCCGCAAATTGTCAGAGAGTTGGACAAAATGTATAGCTACCGATGGGCAATGCTTCGAATACAATATTTTGTTCCATTTTCATACAATAAACGCACATTCTCTATATAAAAATTCTAGTTTCATATTTACATACCTGGTATACAAGCTTCAAAGTATAAGAATGTTTGAAGAGACTGACAATTATTGTGCTAAGTTATTCGGACCACTATCAGAAAATATATACAGAGACTCTTTTTAATATTCGAACATTGTGCTATTCAAAAAAGTATTGCTAGTTTCGATCGTTTGCAATAGTAAATTTGGAGTTATTGTTTTATAATATAACAGAACATTCATTGTAGTTTGTAATAACATAAATTTTATTTGTTTGTTGCACATACTTTTCTTAATACCAAACAGTGAACTAAATTATGTCGAAATTTATCGTCGCAAAAATATTGTTCTAGCGTTCTACCGTTTCTATTGTTCACGATACATATTTTTTGTTACAGTTCCAATTGTTATTTGATCAGCCAAGTGACTAGAGGAAATTAGTGGCTCGCGGTAATGAAATTGTGCAAAGACGGTGAGCTAACAAATTTTTTTACTTTTAATTTGTAATAACAACAGTTTCATAGACGTACAATCATGAACAACGATTAGTTTCATAAAAAAAAAAAAATAAAATTGCTTATTTGCTTCGAAGAGATGCTAATAAAAAGATTTCAGTCTTGATCGTATTAGTATTTTTGAGAAAGTTTGATTTTGAGAGCGAAACTCTCATTTTCACTCTTGACCGTAATTGAGAGCAAGAAACTCATGAATTTCGTTATTGAACGTAACTGTCGGTGAGAATCCTTCATGAATTTTGGGTAAGATAGATTGCTACGTAGAATTTCAGTCATAATTTTGACTTATAATTATTACGGTTCCCATTATTTTATTCACTATTTAGTTTAACACCTTATTTCATTAATTAAATAGATCCAAGAAGTACCGATTAAACCCCAATTCTTCTTTATTGAACGTTTTCTGCCCCCCCCCCCCCCCATTTTAACACTTTGATTGCCATATCACCCACATGTGGGTGACGGAATTATTTGTACGGTTTATAAATAAATTTTTACGTTGATATATTTGTTTGTACCAAAGTTAATGATTATACAGAAAGTGCAAGAAGGCAGAGGGAGCACTTTACGGTAAACATTTTATTTTTCCCATTTTTATATCAGTCAATATCTCATTTCGATTTTTTTTAAATTTTGTGGCTGCAAGTTTGGCAGCCAAAGTGTTAAACTGTACATGTAAAACATTAAATCACAATCTTAAACTCGGATTACAGTTCCAAGAGAACCAATAAATAATAATTAATCTGCAGATCTGATTAATTTGCGACGAAAATGAACAGATTATGTAGAAACTATTGAAAATAGTAGACGAATTTCAGGAATCGATTATATTATTGTCGATTTAATTAAGATTGTTAGAAGCAGAAATAAATTTTTATGAAGTTGCTGTGTATTGTAATCGATGCACATCATTTTCATTTTATATTGATCTACAGTCTAGTAATAATAAATAAATTGTATTAGTAATTCTACACTTCATAAAATTTATGGGAGCTTATAGTTTTATTGTTTAAACAAAAAACCTTTGTAAAATTTTCTTTCACGACTACATGTCCCATTGAAAAACACACAATTTAAAAAAAAATTCAAATTTTTTCGACTTCTGGTTTCCGAGATATCTCAAAAATACCCCAACATTGAGGGCTGTTTTCACCCCTTCAAAGTGGATGGTTGCCGATAAAAAAAACACGTGTAAAATATTTTTCAAAGAACTATAAGCTCCCATAAGTTTCATCAAAATCGGATTTTCAATACAAATATTACAAATGTAGTATTAACAATATTTAAGAAACACAATGAATCGAATAAATTACGTTTATTTTACATTTCTTAGGTTAACAATGTTCAGATAAATTATATTAGTGACGCATTTAATTTATATATACACAGATTATTCTCAGACAAGCAATACTTAATAAGTGAAGAACTTAACGAATGTTATGTTCGAGAAACATAATCAATTCAATAAATTATATTAATTTTTACATATACACAAAATTATTATTATAAATTGAATTACATTCATCACCGACATTTAACATGTACATGCTGTCGTTTCTTATTTACTCAACTTCAATTTATAATTTTATAATTTAAGAAGCTCAATTTGTGTAATACTTTATTTGTGTAAAGGAAAGAAAGAAAATTTATAGAGGAGGTAAGTAACATTATCTTTTATTTATTCTCGAGTATTGTACGAATTTTAATTTTAATAATAATATTATTATTAAATGCTACTGAAATACAAAAATTGAATATACAAAAGTTATTCAAGAAAATCAATTAGATTTTCGTCGGTTTAGTGTGCATCTATAGTTTTGCATTGAGACTTTTCGGGATAAAGTTACATTCTCTCAATTACACTGGCTTTAACGACTCTGTTATCGATTTATACATGTGCGAGGAAGCCTGACGCTGACGGAAACCAGATCCTAATGCTCGACTTGATTTATTAGTCTTTCGAAGACCCGTCTAACTTCCCTACTAATCTTAGACAGTTTTTGAACGCTTCTTTTTCGGTTGAACGAATCTCTTCGAATGTAGATTCTATCTTTCACATTGTACATAAATAATATTGGATAGTTAGAAAAGCATCGAGAGATTTTTGTCATGCTTTGATTAAATGTTTCTTTTATTCAAAATGAATTTTATTCAAGTATATATTGGCCATTATTACCTATGATCTATTGCCATTTTTGGGGTAGAGAATTTATAAGCTTCGCTGTATTAGGCCCAGCTTAACAAAATTATTAAAGGACGAAAGTAATTTCCTTTCAGCTTTTGTTTATTGTAAACGATGCAAAGAATTTTTATTTTGCTCTTCCAATGAAAGCAAGCTGGATTTTTAAGCTAATAAGGTTCCCCAGCGTTCCTTTGCGTTCTTGCAATCGCAGATTTCTTTGAAGATACACAATTTACTAATATTGGATAGTCGGAAAAGTATTGAGAGATTTTTGACATTTTTTGATTAAATGTTCCTTTTATTCAAAATGAATTTTATTCAAGTATATATTGGCCATTATTATCTATGACCTATTGCCATTTGTGGGGTAGAGCCATAATCCCATCGGAATAGAACTTCTGTGGTTTATCGGCTAAAAACTTGGCCAAATGATTTTCACAGTCCCTTTTTGAATCCAACTTTTTACTACATTATACATTCATACTACAATCCAACTTTATAATACATTAGGGTAGAATATAATATTTTTAAGAAATTTAATAAAACTATCTAAATTATTTGGATTGCTAATAGTTTCTTTCAGTCTCGTGTTTATGTTGAATATCTTATTCGTTTTCCGTGAATTTATAACAGTATATTCTAATTTTTGGAAATGGTTTTTCACGTTGATTTACAATTCTGTAAATACCGTACTTTTTATTGAAACAGTGTTCAAAATTATTTAGGTTATTTAGATATTTAAATCACACTGTACATCCTCATACATCCCACGCAATCTTGTAATAATATATTTATATTTAACTTACCGAAACATTCAAACAGCCTACTGAATATACGAACATTTTTTTATTTAAAGCCGCGTAACTTCCGAGCTGTTTCAGAAAATATAATTGTTTATTAATGATCGACTATAATCACATCAAGTTCCCTGCAGTGCGAATGGCAACATAATTATACAAACGGACTTGTTAATTAGATAATTATCATAATGAACATATTACAGCGTTCACATGCCGTACAGCTATTCGTATGTACGTATACGTGCATATTCGATGTGCATCTATTGCATCTACGTATAATCACCTATGTATAAATTAAATGTTAATTTCTCCATTCGCATAGGAGGATTTACAATCGTCTTTTTACTTTCGTATTTTCGCGTCTACACTTTCTTTTTTCTTATACTACTACGATGGTTTTCATCTCTTCTGCTCCTCGGATTCTTCTTTTATTCAACACTCTGCTCCGGAATCCCTCGCAATTCGGACTTACTTGTTGAACTCAACGCACTCAGACACCTGAAACTTTGCTCACCTTTATTTTCTCAAAATAAGAGAGTACGAAGTCCAGGTAAAAAGCAAATTTCAGGCGTAAGAGTACTGTCGAGTCTACGGTGTTGTTCTTGAGTATTTAGCTTTTACTTTCTGCAGATAATATACTGCAAACACGCGTTAATTTGTGTACGCTGCTCCTAATGCTTTAACAATAGAACGCCCTTAACTTTCTGGGACTCACTTTAGATACAAATCGATCGCAGTTCTTCGAGACTACAACTTATAAATATGAAATTAAACTAACATACTGTCTGTCCGTATAAATAACATAAGTTTCAACAGAAATATAACGTATAAATATTTCGCTTTTAACACTTTAACTGTGGGTGACAGAATTATTTGTCCATGTTTAAAAGTATATTTTTAGATTAATATATTCGTTGCACTCGATTTAGTTAATACATGGAGAATACAAGAAGGTTGAAAGTGACCATTCGTCATACATTTTGAATTTTGACATTCTTGCTTTCTTAAATAAATTACTTTGCTTTTGTGGAATTTTTGACGTTGTTAGTTCGACAGTTAAAGTGTTAAGACGCATGCAGAACATTCGAGTAGAACTATTTTTCTAAAATAATGTTTCTCTTAACAAGATCCATTGTCCATAATTGAAAACTTTTCAATGGATCTCTCAACGCTGACAGCAATTTTTATTGTAAATCAACATGACATCCTCAGTAACGTTATCTAATAATTTCGTTACTAATTACAATGTGAAAGCAGTTTGTTAGGCTTCGTTTTGTTACTGTGCAACTATTCAAAGTCCTAATAATAAGCTTCCGGTCGGTAAAGTGTTAAGATAATTTATTTTTTACATATATTAAGCAAAAATTATGTTATCCAGTGCTGTAGAAGTACAGTGTTGCACAAAGGTTTTCTCAATTTTCTTATCGTGTTAGAGCGAAACCGTGTTGTAGGAGGGCTACCCGAATACTGTTTGTATTCCTATGTTTTCATTAACCCTTTCGCTACTACGGGTGACTATAGTCGTCTTCCATAAGATGCCACTGAGACACTACGTGCAACTATAGTCGCTTTCCATAAAATGTCGCGTATTGTACATTCCGACGAGCGCATGCAGTTATGGCATTTCTCACGAAACAAATGTTTTCTTTTTTAACACTTTAACTGCCCAATCGACAGCCTCAACAATTTCACAAAATCATAGTAATTTATTTAATGCAACAACAATTGAAGATTTAAAATGTCTCACACATAGTTATCCTTCAACTTTCTTGTAGTCTCTAGATATAAACTAAATTGAGTGCAACTAATATATTAGCGTATAAATTTATTCTTAAACATGGACAAATATTTCGGTCACCCATATATGGGTGACATGCCAGTCAAAGTGTTAAACACAAGCGTACTGATGTAAAAATTGTTTTAAATAACAGTGGGGTAATTTTTAGTAGTGCCTATAAAAGGTTAATATATAATATTTTAAAATTCTTACTGTTTTCACTACTGTATAAAATTGTAGTCATTCAGTCTCTTCATAAATGTATAAAATTTGCAGTCCAGAGATTATAATTCTAATAAAAATGTATTGCAAACAGACTGTGAATTCTTAAAATAAAACATTGTATTAGTTGCAAAATGTAAGAGCTACGTAGTATTTCTTCTTTCAACAATTTTATAAAATTTGAAATAATGCAATATTATATTTAAATTCTATAAATGTGTTCATTACTTTGCATTTAATCTACTAGTTTCAGTCATGAATGCATAAAGCCTGA
>CM052088.1:12106266-12118751 GCA_028453745.1 Agapostemon virescens
AACATCTTTGAGAATGAAGTTGAAAGATTTTATCAATGATTAGTACGTTTTTTAATATTATTATATTTTATTTTTACAATGAAATATTATGTTGGTATTCGATTGTATTATTCCTTCGCAATAATTCTCTACGACTGGTGATCCGATGCGCGTAATTAGTATAAAGAACAAACTCAAATGATGTTATATTGAATAAAAATAATTGCATGTAATAACAAGCATAATCGGATGTAACCGGATCAAGTTATGTAATTTATGACGTAAAAACATCATCCTGCCCTGCTTCATATTACAACTTGGTAGGAGATTTGATCCAGTCGTACCTCACATAATTGGCACACTTTATATCACGTTACTAACATTCTATGTATATTATATTCCTCTCATGCATACCAACTAACGCTGGTGTAGACTTACCCTTAATTTAAATCATATAATTTTCATTCATTATTCCGTATGCTGGTTTATAATTAAAAACAACTTTAATTGTAAATCTAATCATACATTTATAAACCTCTACTTTTTCTTTGTAGTATAATTTAAACAGTTGCGCGCGTGATAATTTATCAACATTATACACATTATCAAGTAGAAACAGAGGAGAAATCAAAAATAAAATTTTATGCGTTCATAAAGTGCATAATTCTGTGCGCACATTGTGCATTTATGAAATGCAGATTTTAACGAACGATTCATAATTCATATACTCTTTTATACTTACATAAAAATGGGAATAAATGAAAAATTTGCTTGATCTGATTAAAATAAAATAAAAATGTCGCTGATTTCTGAATGCGTATTGAGTTTTATATTTTTCTTTGGGTCCTACGAAGCACGTGTTACGCGTATAATAAAAATCCACAGATTAGTTGAGAAATTCATGAACTAGTTTAAATGGGTACCTACTAATCTGAATGCAGTGCAATAACCGTGCTCATTTAATAATATTTAATTACACAACTGGTTTAAAATGAAAGTTGTCATATTAAATTTTATATTCTAGTTATATATAATTATACGCGAATACCGCAAAACGATCGATTTTATTCTATTGGATTGGCAACTAAGTGATTGCGGATTTTAAGTAAGAATGAAAATTCCAAATTTTTCCTTAAAAATATAACTTTATTCAATTAGGTACTGTCCGTTTTTGTCGATGACCCTTTGCCGTCGTTCAGGCTGTGTCATAATTCGACGTTTATGAAATTTCTGATCTTTGCTATCAAAAAACTGAATTAAGTGTGATTTGACATCACTAGCGTCATTAAAAATTTTACCATTTACGGAGTTTTGCATGGAACGAAATAAATGGTCGTCTGAAGGCGCAAGGTTAGGGTTATATGGCGGATGTGACAACACGTCCCAACCCAGATCCAATAATTTTTGGCGAGTGACCAAAATGTTTGGGGCTTTGCATTATCATGGTGTAAAACAACACCCTTACGATTCGCCACTTCAGGTCGCTTTGCTTGAATTGCATCGCTCAGTTTGGCGAGTTATTGAACATACACATTTGAATTGATCGTTTGGTTGTTTGGTAAAAGTTCAAAGTGCAGAATTCCTTTATAATCCCACCAGACTGACAGCATAATCATTTTTTGGTGAATATCTGGTTTTGATGTCGTCTGAGCTGGTTCATCTTGCATCACCCACGATCTCTTCCGATTAATGTTGTTACAAACTATCCACTTTTCGTCGCCAGTAATTAGACTTTTCAGAAATGGATCAATTTCGTTGCGTTTCAACTGCGAATCGCAGATGCTAATGCGTTGGGCCAAATGAATTTCCTTAAGCTGGTGAGAGATCCATAGATCGAGTTTCTTGACATAGCCAAGCTTTTTTAATTTTTTTTCAATGCATGTATGCGATACCTTGAGCTTCTCTGCAATGTCACGTGTTGTGCTACGACGATCTGAATCGATAATGGCCTCGATATGGGTCTCATCGACTTCAACTGAACGGCCAGATCGTTGAGCATTTCTCAATGGAAAATCACCAGAACGAAATCTGGCAAACCAATTTGGACATTACCTTTCTTTCAAGGCTTCATTCCCATACACGACACATAACTTCTTGCGTGCTTGCGATGCGTTCTTGCCTTTCGGAAATAATACAGTAAAATATGTCTGAAGTGCACGTCTTGTTTTTTCATATTTAAATTGGGATAAAAACAAAACTAAAGAACCAATCGATATAATTTTTTTACTATATGAAAGGTAAAAGTCCAAACAATAAGAAAAAAAAATATAGGTTAGGTACTTTGAACACGTTAACGAAACAGAAGAAAGTGTAAAATCCATCTGTCGACAAAATCCGCAACCACTTAGTTGCCAACCCCCAATACAAGATTCTGATAAAAGCGACGTTTATCAAGATATTCGACGTTCCATTTTGACTATCACATTTTCGACCAGATATTCAAACTCAACAATCCCAAACACAAAAGAGTGCCGATTTTCTTGAAGATTCTCCAAAATTTCGAATTTCGACCGGCTCCTCGAAGGCAAAAGGACCACCGTGAGCCGTGTTGTCGCAAGAAACCGAGAAGTCGAGAAATCAGCGAAGATCCGTTCCCGAACAAAATCGACCAATAAACCACCTGACCGCTGGATCCAGGAAACAGGGGATCCCCGAGACAACATAGCGGAGCGATCGCTACAAAAGCGCCGCCAGTCAATTGTCATTATTTTTATGCTATCCCAGGGTCACCGGAAATCTCGGAGAACCGATCGGTTTAATGAGCGCATCATCGGATTGGTCTTAACTTTAACGACGGCATCGACGAGATCATGCCCGGTGCCGGATCAATAGACACCGCGAATCGCCAGATTCTGTGCATCATAAAGGGTAACGACCGCAGGCAGTTTGGCAGCATTCGTGAAAGCCGCCTTTCTTCGGAGTAATACAGCCGGGATCATGCGATGACGAGACCGATTATGAGCGTGCCAGCGTACCGAGGAAGATAGTGTGGGCTTTCATTTGGTATGCGTGGATGCGTGCTTGCGTGAACGAACGACAGTGACGGAGGATCCGAGGATAGGGAGGGTGTGTCGGTCAGGGGGGAGGAAAGAAAAAGAGAGGAGAAAAGATGGAGGAAAAGAAAAGAGAGGCTGCAGAATGGAGCAGAGAAAGAATAGCCGGCCAGGAACGAAGCTAGAACGCAGGAGATGGAAAAGAAAGAACGGTGAACGGCCGGAGGAGAGAAGAAAGGGAAACGATGTGTGGGACGCGCGGTAGAAGGAAATGTGAAAAATATTAGGTCATTCTGTCATAAGTAATGACGTTTCGCATTATGCACCGCCTAACGGGAACCTCGTGGTACCCTCGAATGGAAGCGACTCTTCTTACGAAATTATCGCGAAAATATTAACTGTTCCGGTTAACTTTAACACCAAACCTACCGAGCAACGAATAAGACTGATGTACTTGGCTTTGTAACAACGACAAGACCTCGTAGTATAGCGTATCTAGTATCTGCTTCGATGAGGAAATTCGTTTGAAAGTTCTTGATGAAAATATTTAGAAAATTTAAGGAATTGTAGAAAACAAAATTTGGAAACAGTAAGTTTGACTGGTGCAGTAGTTCTAGTGTTAAACCTTAGAATTCCAATGGCTCCTCCTGAGCTAGTGTGATATTTAATGCGATTGTGATGTATGTTTACAAACATTACAGTCTGTGTAAACTGTCTCGAGCCTCCGAAAATCAGTTGTGTTTAGATATTCACTAAGTTCACTGGTAATAATCGGACGTAAGAGAAACACTTCATCAACGTACGCCAACTTGTCATTTTTCACAATGCAAAAGGTGAATCGTAAAGGAAAATTGCAGCAATGCTTAAAATTAGTAAAAGTACAATATGAGATATTATTAAAAGATTTAAGTATAAAGACCGAATACAATCTATTCCGCAAAGAGGTCAACCAAACATTTTGGACACGCGAGATAAAAGATAATTATAAGAAAAATAAAGAAAGATCCTACATTAAGTGCACCAAAATTAACTGCCGAATTATTAATATTCAGGTTTGTTTCAAATGTATAAAACATACCCATTTGGCATTCTAAGACTACGAATCTTTGTACATCAATGTGAATCGATTGCCAGAAACAGAAGTTGCATAAAGATTCGTTTCTTCTTTTGATAATTGGATCAAGTTACTATTCAGGTTTGTTTTCAATGTACAAAAGATTTATGTATGAAGACGGAATACAATCTATTCCGCAAAGAGGCCAACAAAAATTTTGGACACGCGAGATAAAAGAAAAATTATAAGAAAAATAAAGAAAGATCCTACATTAAGTGCACCAAAATTGACTGTCGAATTATTAGAAGAGACTGGAAAGAAAGTGCACCTCGAAACAATACGCAGAGCATTAAAAGAATGTGGTTATAATGGACGAGTTGCTCGGAAAAAACCGTATGTGAATGAAACTAATAGAAAGAAAAGATTAAACTTTGCGAGATAATTTGTTTTAAAAGCAGATGCGTGGTGGAATGATGTTATTTTTAGTGATGAGAATAAATTCAACATTTTTGGATCGGATGGGCGAAGAATGGTGTGGCGAAAGAAAAATGAAGAATTCAAAATTAATAATACGAAGCCGACTATAAAGCACGGAGGTGGAAATGTACTTGTATGAGGATGTATCTCAACCTTTGGAACGGGTGAATTAATATTTATTGATAACATAATGGACAAAAATGTATACCTGAACATTTTTAAAAATAATTTACGTAAAAGTGCAATAAAAATGGAGATTCAGAATACATTTAAGTATTATCAAGATAATGACCCGAAGCATAAGGCACGTATCGTACAGGAATATTTGCTGTATAATTATTCAAAATTATTACAATCGCCACCTCAGTTCCCAGATTTGAATCCTATAGAGAATTTATGAGATGAACTAGACCGACGAATTAGAACAACTGCAATAACATCTAAAGAAATGTCAAAAGAACGACTGAAAGAGGGATGGAATAATATTAATACAGAATATTTGAAAAAAATAATTTGCAATATGCCTCAACTATTAAAAGAGGTCATTCGTCAAGAAGGATATCCTACACGATATTCAATTACTTTTCGTTTGTAAAAATTAGTACAAAAATTATCAGTTTTTAAAAGTGTCCGAATATTATTGTAACGTTAAAACCAGACGTTGTTTTCTTTAAAATAGAATATTTAATAAACGCTAGTAATTATATAAATAAAATTTTATTAAAAGTAAAAATTTTATAGTGTCCGAATATTAAAGTTACTCACTGTAAATTTACACTTTCCAAAATGATATTTTCGTGATTTTCGTCCCAGTTTTCGTATTTATCGACCACCGTGCACCGTTGGTGTGCGAGGCGCGATTCGCACAAACGTTGGAACGGACATAGGGGTTGCGTCCGAGCCCTCGTTTAAATGGCGTCGTGGAAATTGGTTTGGAATGACCGCGAGACTCATCGCCGTCTCTTTATCCGGCGCTTCCTCTGTCCATAATCAGACACCGCGAGGTGCTCGTCCGGATAAAAAGGTGACCCGAGCCGGGAAACCAAAGACAAAGAGAATACCCGGAGCGTCCCAGGGTAAAAAGGGGGTTGGAGAAGAGCGAGAGCCAGATAGGTGGGAAGGGTTTCGGCAAACATTCGTAATTACACGATCATTTAATATGTCCGGGATTTCCAGGGGCCGTTAAACGCGCGCCTCCGAAAACGGGACGGTGAATGCGTCGTTAACAAAGGATGAACTGTGGCCGACAGCAGTTTCGGAACTTTGGGGATGACTACAAAGAAAGAAAGTGGATTTAAATTCAGGCCCGTCATTAACCGAGCATGCTCGCTTGCCGGATTCTACGAATGCAAAATTTCACTATTCCATGTGCTCTTATGATTTCCGCAAATTGCGTCACATACACGCGCGCGCGCACAAACAGACAGACAGACAGACACACACACGGGAAGAAACTATGAAATTCGAGCGATTTTGTAAGCAATTTCGTTTGCGCGTGTTACTTTAATCCGGCGGGAACGGAATTATACAGTAATTCGCGAAATGGCGCTGCGCCGAGGTATATTCGGAAATAAATTAGGTTCGTGGAAAAACGACTAATTAAGCGAAGCATGTATGTCATTCGTTTTTATTGTCGGAGGTTCAGCATTCTGTTCACGAATTTCGTTCCGTCCGTTCTTCCCTTTGTTTCTGTTCCGGCGTATTCGAGGAAAGCGGATTATTCTGTTCTTTATTATTTGATGATATGAACGGTCTTTGTAAGTTGATGATGTGCGAAATACGAGAGAAAGACGTTAATATTCAATTATTTTTAGTTCCGCGATGATAATGAAGTCGAAAGAGTTTCTATCGAATCTGAAAATTAAGTATAATTTGAAAATTCCTTTGAACATTTTCCACTATAATTATCGCACAGCATCGTTTCATTTGATAATATAACGAGATTAAAGATTAATATACAAGATATAAAAAGTGTGCTGGACACCCATCGTGTTGATACCATAATACTAGTCGGTCCCTAAATGGTACATCTTCTAATAAACTTGGTAGAATATGTTCTAAAATTTCAACATACTTCTGCCCAGTTTGCGTACCGTTGATAAAATACGGCCCAATTATCCTATTATTTAGAATACCACACCAGACATTTATGGTCCATGGTCTCTGCTTATCGAGTTGTCTAAACCATCGTGGATTTTCAACCAACCAATAATGCATGTTCTTGAGGTTCACCTGACCATGATTTGTAAAGGATGCTTCATCCGTAAACAATCCTGTTTGAAAAAACATTTCATCACTTTCATATTTCCGTATAACCCATTGAGAAAAGTGTACGCGGTTTTCAGTCTCTTCCATGGAGCTCTTGGTGAAGAGATAAATGGAAAGGATGAAATTTTTGTGAATGAAGAATCCGGAATATGCTTGTAACACTAATACCAGTTTCACGTCGAAGTTGCCTTATACTAACATGCGAGTTTTGATTTACTTTCGCGAAGATATTGTTCACATTTGCTTCATGAGTAACAGTCTTACGTCATATACGAATGTTTCTGTTAACTCTACCAGTCTCACAAAATGTTTTAACAATACTTGAGTATGCAGAACGTGATGGACAAGAACGTTCTGGAAACCTGTCTTTGTAAATTCGTATTGCTTCTCTTAGACATTCTCGAGGTTCACCGTAAATTAAAACCATTTGAATTTTCTCCTGTTCTGAAGAACGCATTATGGATCGCTTGTCGATACACTGAGAAATCTAGCAGTGAGCACACTCTTAAATACATATCTCTCTCACTCTCCATGTACGCAGACGAATGATACAATGTGTTTATTTACAAGTTCAAGTTCATAGTCGAATTCCTGTTACCGTTGAAATCTGAAATGTCGCTGAAAATAAGTTCTGCATTAATTAGCAAATTTTAGAGTTCGCGGTCATTTCAAGGTCGTGCTATTAAACATAGATGTATGCACAATAATGTTTGCTGTAACATATAACAACAAAAACTGTGTCTATATATGTAAAAAAACAAGAGTGACCTTGTAGAAACGATAAAAAAATTACAATTTGCAAAGAACGATTCTTCCATCCGATTCGTCTTTTGAAACCATTTAGATTACGTTAGCAACATTTTTTGCATTTTCAAAGGTAGTGAAGATATTTAGATGTCCTGTTTTAGACGAAACACCCTGCACAAAGATATACCAAGAAAATTACAGTAGATATTGAATAATTCATTAAGAAGTGATTCATGTTTGACTTTGGACAATATTTCCATGGCTACCGTGTCAGGTAAAGCATACGTTGCTATCGTTGAAATCTATACAATCGACTGCAGTATACTCCCACGAGGCATCTTCCGCGAACAATGGATCAATTCAGCGACATCCGTAAAAGCGGCATAAATAAAGTGATAGAAATTACTTGAAAGTGAGAAGCGTATGGTGTGTGCCTCTTTGGCAGCGCGTCGTTATTCCATCGAGCCGCGGAAGTGTTAACAGCGTTTCGAAATATTAAAAACGCTTCGCAGCTTGGTAACAGTCTGAACTTCATCGTTACATGCAAAATGGCACGAATGATGCCGGGCAGAAAAGGTGAAAGAACGGTAGGAGACAAATGGAGATTTGCTTGGAAAGTTTCAATGAGAATAAACGAAACTGCGCGCCCTTTCATTCGGTCGCGTGAGCATTCGTTCCATTCGTGTGCGTGTACAAGGATGCGAGGAGAAAAGAAGAGAGTTTCAGAATGGAAAGACAAAGGGAAACGGGAGTACGAATAAGAAGCACTAAATCTAATTGCCCGGCGACGTCGTGGAAAACGTATGACGAGACGACGCTCTTGTTCTATATCCTCTTTTCTTCTTTCCGACCGTATTGTTTCGATAATTCATCGAACTCTTTAAAACTCAAATTATTCCCTCCCGTCGAGGAAGCTGAAATTAAACTTCTGATTCGTCGAGGATGATTCGTCATTCTGTCAGACACTAAAGTCTGCATATACATCGTAGAATGGACCGCTTTCATAAAATCGGTGACATTAATTAAAAAATGTTCATGTCATGAAATAGGATGAAAAGAAGGATTTCCGTAAGCTAATACTTGATTGCGAAAGTCTGAAAAGGTCACACATCTTCCAATCACTTTTCTGCTTCTTTGTATTAGATTTGCTTTTTAGCTGGTTCACTGATTGTCGTTCACTGAGCTATTTCTTTAAAGTATATAGAATTAATTGAAAAATGTTCACATTATGAAATGGGATGCAAAAAGGACTTTCAATACTTGACTGAAATAGTATAAAAAGGTCACAGACTTATATCTTCCATCTACTTTTCTGCTTTCCTCTATTAAATTTGCTTTATAACACACTCACTCACTGATTGTCGTTCAGTGAGCTACTTCTTTAAAGTACATAGAATTAATTGAAAAATGTTCACATTATGAAATGGGATGCAAAAAGGATTTTCAATACTTGACTGAAATAGTATAAAAAGGTCACAGACTTATATCTTCCATCTACTTTTCTGCTTTTCGTTTTTATGTTTCTTTTTCCATAAATACTGCCACTGACCGTCGTATAGTCAATTAGTTCTATAGTTAATATGAATTCGAAGACTAATTCAAGTTTTGTCGTGTCATGAAATTGGTTAAAGCTAGATTTTCTTTAAAGGACTTTAAAGGGTTTATATGTGACTATATTTGTTAAATAAATAATAGAGGCCAATAATTTCAAGTTTCTATACATTAGAAATTTGTTTAGTCTTCTAAAACTTGCACTTGATTAGCAAAATTTTAATTATTTATATTGAAGCACCTTGTATATGAATGGTTTTATAAAGAGATTCTTATTCTAGCTAATAGGTATTACAGGAACTACATTTTTGCCTCATACGCTGCTAAAACTGATTTGTTTGTAATTAATAATATATAATTAACAGATACATCAATTTTAATTTCAAAATTATCTTCAAAAATTAGTAAGTAATTAGATAAAATTAGTTTCAAAATTAAAGGTAAACAGATATTCCACATTTTCGATTAAGTTACTATCCTTTGTCCTAGTAGTTTGTTCATAGCTATGACCATTAGCATTTTTTTTATTCTTAACAATTTCTTAATAGAAAGAAAAATTGCATTCACATATTGTATGTCTAGAGTTACTTTAATGCCTAAATATTGATCAGACACGAATAAAAATTAGTTTTAATTAGTTTTTAATTTAAAATTCGCATTATGAGACTAACTTGTTATATACCTACAGTGAATAGATACTTCTTATCATTTTTGTATGAAGTATTTAAGTATTTAAGAATTACAAAAGTATATTTAATATAACGTTACAACAATATTATAAATAACATTATTCATTGCATGGTTAAAAAATGAAGGTTTCATGTTGTGGCTTTTGTTAATTTGATTTTATACAATATAATCAACTTATGAGAAAATATAAATTAATCAGAAACTAAACTTTAACACCAGTGTGATGAAAAATGTTTAATAATGTTAAAATACCCATGTTAGTTATTTGCAGATTTTTGTGTTCTTACTTAGCTTATTTATTATATATTTACTATAAGAAATCGCGAGAAGTACCATCAGTTTCACAGAATCAGATTCATTTCATGAAATGAACGAGTATTTGGAAAATGTTCAGAGTTCCTGTTTTGTAGTTTCAAATATTTGAAATTCGGTTGATGTATGAAAAAGTTTTATGATTGATTATGTAGTGATGGGAGAGTGCATCCATTCATCAACTCATTTTTTAAACGAATGTTGCACACAAATGACATATTCATTATCCAGATTTCGGAAGTACTTTTATCTGCTTCGGAAATCTTCTAAATATCGTGACAATAATAATTATTTAAAATAATAATTTAGAATTTGCGTGTCTATTCCGTAATCGTAGGAACAGAGAATTCGAACGATTATAATTAAATAAAAACGTTTTTTAAAAGATTTACATCAATATTTTTTCTGTTTTACCTTCTTGAACAATTTCTGGTTTGATACATCAATAATTATCGTTTCAACTACAAACTACTTCCGTCATAAGTATTGAATAATTGTTAAATAGGAATTTAATGGCAATAATAATGAAAAGATGTTGGTTGAGTAACAGTGTGTAATAGTTAAAATCGTCGAGCAAATGTAATAACCACTGGTTGACATTTGTTTAAGAAATGTCATATTCTTGAGTCAATCATATATTACATCATCGCATTAGTGTTCCCTAATTTGCATTGAAGGCTAGAGTCTCATTTTGAGTATTTCTTTTCAGGACGAAGTTCCAGCTAAAAAATGGTACGACAAAACAGTAACCAAACAATTATAATTAAAAATTTTTAATTCCTCCCAGTTACTTTGCAAAATACTTTAGATGTACAATGCTTTTTATTCTCCAAATAATTTAATAATTTGATATACTGTATAAGTTATATAAAAAAAGGTATACAAACAAGTTTTTTAATGTAATATTCAACAACAATTTTCATTTATTTTTATTCTTTTATTTATTTATTTAATCACATTGTGTATGAAGTTATGCAAAATTATAATCTAAAAAATTGGACAATTATACTCTGCTTTGTATAAATCAAAATCTATAATTAAAACCAAGTCTCCAAATTGAAAAAGATACATATAATAGAATTATTTGTTGTGTATGTCATATAATAATAATTATTATTTTATTGCTTTTAGGGAATACATATATTTGTTAAAAACTTGTTCCTCTTAAATATACTCTGTTTGTTCTTCGAGATTTTCTGAAAAGTTACTACACTCGATCTGTGTTAGAAGTACCCTACATTGGCATGAGTTCTTAGTTGCCCAAGTATTAAATTAATGATTTAAAAGGTTTCCAAGCGAATTGCGTGACTCTCGAATTGAATACAGCAAAACGTTGAAACACTTAAATAAAATTAAGAGCGTCGAGACGCGCGTGCTTCAAAGACACAAATTAGCTTTGCTTAGCGTGCATATAATTTGTAAAAGGAGCTCAAAGAGTAACGCGCCGTTTAAAGTTGAGATATGTGGCGCCTTTGACAACCTACCAGTAAACCTCTGTATTTTTAAAGTTGTATTTACTTGCATCCTTGAATATACTTTATGATCTCTTGAATTCTTTTTCAAAAACTTTTACTTCTTGAAAACGTGCAGAATTTCGGAACAACAAATTCCTTTTTGAAATAAACCTACAAGCACCTGGAGCTTTCAGAGCTACGAGCTTGTGGCTAGATTTAATTTAAACTAAATATGCATTAATAAAAACTAACAGTGCATTTTTACTTAAAATTTTCGTGTAAAGTGATGCTAAGCAACAAGTTACGCTTTATGTAAAATATTCTTTTGCTTTATTTTGTTCTTATATTTATAGGAATTCTTATATTAACCCTTCGCACTCGAAGCTGTTTTAACTCCAAACCCAAGGCATTTTTTCTGACCTAGAATATTTTCATTCTACACGATATATTTTATCTTATGCATATGAAGTACTTTTATTATTACTCGTTCTCGCAACAATTCAATTTTTACGAATTTCTTTGACACAAGCTGTAAAAATTGTTTTGAACAGTGCTATGGCTATTTTTAGTGGTGCCTCAGAGTCACCAGTCGAGTGCGAAGGGTTAAAGAAATACACACGTTATTTATTTTATATTAGAATTATAATTCACTGAGCAGCATAATATTGGTTCTAAGCTTCTTGAAATTAGTTTAAGATGAATTGAGATGGTTTAATAATGAAATAAAATTATTTATAATGTCGAAGTATCGCACTAATAATAGAAATACAAATAATCTAACAAATATAAATATCATGCCTTCCTTTTAAAACGAAATTAAATTTTGTCCTTTTGTAACCAATACTTATTCATTGAGGTAAATGTAGCAATATGGAAGATATGAATTGTCTGTTCACTTCTGCAACATTTTTAGCGATGAAGATATTATAATAACTTTAGGTACAAGGAAAATTGTGTGAC
>CM052088.1:12119151-12131171 GCA_028453745.1 Agapostemon virescens
TCGATTTCCCAATAAAATTCAACAAAAACTGTCATTATCCAAAAGCGATATTACTTTCTCACGGTCAGAACGCTCCTCCCTCCCCCACCACCACTTTAACCTCCAACTTCAATTAACCCGTAGAATCGTCTTTCCTCTCATCGCAAGAAAAATGTTTTCCCGTCGCCGGGAAACAGGAAAGCCTCTCTGGTTCTTGATCGATTTCTCAGAAATTCCATTTAGATTCACGCGGCTGCTCGAGCGGGATAAAATAAAAAAGAAAAAAAAAAAAGAAAAAAGAACGGGAGTCGTTCGATCAATTAACTCCGAGTGTAATCGGTTGCATAAGATGTCGAGGGAAGGGGAGCGCATCGTCTTTCCTCTCCCCGTACACGCGAGAGCCATTTAAAAGATTGAGAATCTCCGACGAGTGGCGGAGGCGTCCTCGGACAAGCAGGAAAATTAAATACAGACGGGGAACTGGAGAAAGAGCGAGAAACACACAGGGCCGTGTGTACACGGGGGGAATCACGCAGCAGGCACGCGTTGACTTCTGTTGGCAGCCTGCTAAGGCAACCAATAGGAACAAGTTTTAATTCCCTGCGTCCGGGGCTCATGACCCCGGGGAACCCACCGCGCCGGAGACTTTTTTCTTTGTGGTCACGATCGAAGTAGGTCAAGCCCACTTCCGCCTACTAGCGACTCGCCTCGTATACTATACTACCATCATCGTTTGCATCTTTGTCACGATCAACGTTCTTCGTCATCGGAGCCTCCGCGCCAAGTTGCCCTGTGCTCTGCTCCTTCGTGTGTCACCGATGCTGCTTCGAACCTTTCCGATTGTTTCCCGCGTCATGGTCGATCATCTGACCGTGATTACATCTAACTGTGACTCGCATAATTCAAACGCTCTTTGAAACAGAGCGAGGCAGAAGAACGGGGTAATGGCGAACACTTAGCATTAAATCTATCACGAACGGTCAGACGAACGTTTCCAGGTTCATTTACCTCGGATACCGCAGATTATCAGTTCGCACACCTTCGGTGAAAATAAACACATTTGTTTATTTAACGCGTTCACTGACGAGTAATAAATCCGACCGATATGTATTGCTTTGTAATAATGACAAAATTGTATTCATTCAGATTTCGAAATTTTTTGGTGTTTTTATAAGTTCAGTAATCGTAAACGAAACTATTAGGAACCAGACATTTTGACTGGTTCGGTAGTACTAGTGTTAACACGTTCACTGCCGAGCGAATTTAGGCGTTTCGGACCAGTTTCATTAATTTCATTTATAGAAACGAGCAACGTTATCACAGAGAATTGTTAGTTACTAGATAATGAAGTTCTCCGATCAGACTACTATCTGGTTAATTTCGATACTAATAAATTTCTGCTGGATTTTGTTAATTTAACGGTAATCATTGTTTAACAGCACAATGGTGCCAATCACCGGTGACCATCATGGCGTTCAACTTGTTAAATGTTTTAGTGTTTTAAAATATTTTGAAATGTTTTAAAACCCGTCGACTGCGACGCCAGAGGCCATTTTGACTTAGACTATTCGGGTCGTCATTTAATTATGCAGACTCTAGGGATTAAACCTAGCGAGCATTAAAATTGAATAGCGTACATTGTCTTGTAAAAATGACAGGATATAATTAATTTAGGACTCTTGTGATTTTCATTATAATATATGATCAAATAAAGAAATCTGTTATTATTAAAGAAATAATAGCAAAATGGAAAAATCTAGAAAGGATCGTTTGACCCATTTGTGGTATGTTTAGTGTTGAATTAAACAAAATGCTGCTACTTGAACTGTTGGATACAGAAAGGACCGAATCGGATAGGATTAAGTCGATACATTAAGTAGTTGGATATGAAATGTCTGATTTCAGAATGCAAACGTTATGAAATATTTTAAAACCCGTCGACCGCAGTGCCGGAAGCCATTTTGACTCAGAGTATTCGGATCGTCATTTAACCTCAGTTGATAGACAACAATAATTGATAATTATTCCACCCTGATTGTTAATGTTATTGTAGAAAGAAACAAGAAAGGATATAAGGAGAATGGTGTGAATAGTATTATAATAGTGCGAGAATCATCGTTATAAGATAACGAGAACAATGATGGTGTGAATAGGATAGTTTCAAAGCGACTGAACAGTGTCGCTATTAAATCTAATGTTGGATGGGAAAGTGTAGTTGAAATTGCATAATTAATTAAAAAATTTCTTACGTAGTCTTTTCCTGTAATGGAAATTAGATATAATATTTATAATTATATAAATATTATTAAATAAATATAAATGGAATTATAGAAAAATTTGATTGTATTCTAACATTTTCTCTGTTCGAAAAATGTAACATGTAAGTATAAAAGGGATTAAAATACATGTAAATGTAAGTGTTGATCCTTTTCACATTTACTCGATATGGTTTTCTAACAGAGAAAACTGTGTATCTTAGTATACATTTTCAATCTAATCTTTCATATATTCTAAGCATATCTACAGATTTGCTTGAATTATATCAGCAGTAAATGTGGAAACGGTTTTACGTGAAGATTCGTTTAGCTTTCCACTGAAAAAATTCTTCAATCATTAACTGTTAAAAGCCATCTCTCCCCTTAGAGCCTTTTAGAGGCGAGTATGTTCCAAAGCATTATTATACTCTAATTTAGCTTTTACCAACCACTTAGAATATCCAACAAAAAGCTAGTTTTTTTTTTACCCTTTATATCTTGAATCATGTTACTTTTATTTTCCACTAGTGTCTGTGTTCAGACACTACGTAACTCCGAGACTGTTCAAACGTGAAATATGTAGAACCAATACAAATCTGTTTTACTAGAATGTCGATGTAAATGTATGTAGCACTCAAATCATGATATGAGCCGTTTATTGTGAAAGTGGCGTAAATCCATTTAAAAAAAAAATCGAGTCAACTACAATAATAGTTACATTTTTACAAGATCTTTTTATTCTGAGGCAACTTGTTACTAATATATTTAAAATCGTTAAGATTTTGTAACACGAAAATTTGCTGGTTGATAAAGCGATGAAAAAGTTTATCTTGAAAGTGGCGTAAGTCCCATTGTGAGAGTTTCAAATGGATATGGAAAATAATTTTATATGGATTCATATAAGTTATTCTATGAAACGACAATGAACGAGGATACACCATTCAAAACATTGGTTTTAATACCTTATACGGGGAAGACCGAAAAACTTTAATAATATCCAGTTGGCATCACTATACGAAAAACCGAGACCACTCACAAACCTAAAATATAAGGACTTAATAGATTTATTATATTATATACCACCTGCACATCACAGTTATTTTAAATCCCTCCCGCATACACAAACTGGAGAAGACTGAATAATAATTAATAAAACTATATTAATTTTAATGTGAAAATTATTTAACAAAGAATGAAAGTTGAATATATTTTTGATTTTATAACATAAAAGTGTATACATTTATTTTAATTTCAAGAGAAATTTACTTTTCCTATGGGCTTGTGCTTTCTTAAGAACTGAAAACGTCGTTTCATTGATTTTGAAAATGGCGTAAGTCTATTCATAGCCATCAAAAACATATTATTTCTTCAATAATGTTAATTATGCTAATTGGGATGATAAATTTGACACCTTTAGAAACCCAAAAACATTGTTCTATTATGTTATCAGTTACCCATATTTTTAAATTTAATCCAACTCAAGCCCTTCAATATCACGATTCGAGCATAAATGGACTTAAGCCACTTTCAAAATAAATGGCTCATATATCTAATTTTACAAAACATAGCATATTTGATTAATTTCAAACTATCTTGCAGATGGAAAATAAATTTTAATAAATAGACTACGTTAATTTTGTAATAAGTTAAAATCGAAGGTAGTTAATTTAATTGAAAAATTCTGTTAAACTGCAAAATCGACTAAAGTTTTATTAATCTATTCAATTTATTAATGAAGATTAACACAATACTAAACTTTGAAGTTGAGGATTGTTAATAATCTCTTTAACACTAGAACTACAAAATCAGTCATCTTGACTGGTACCCAGTTTTTTTCGCAATTATTGAAGTTATAAAAATGTTTTCATCAGAAATTTTCGGATGTACTTCTTCAATTACGTACATGTTACAATAAGAATTGTATGAAGTTTTAAAACATGCAGTCTCGTTATTATTACAAAGCGCTGTATATCGTTGTACATTATTGTTTGGTAGTTCTAGTGTTAATGTATTAACGAAATTTTGAAGATATATTAAATGATTACAGTAATCGAAGATTGTTATTTAAGATAACTAATTGAACAGAAAAATGTTCATACATGAAAATCAGCGAATGATGATCTACCTTTTCTATTGTGTTCAAGAGAGCGAACACTTAGGGTGCGCCATGATTAATGGATCGACCAGGAAGGGTGTGATTCTACACATGAATAAATAAGAGTTGAATACTCAAGAACTCACAATAAAACAGGATACTGAAACACGACGAATTTTATTACTCTATAAATCGTTGAAAATGTTACGTGCAACGTCAACTAAATCAAGTTGAACAGTTTAAAGGCACACGCTTAAAGTCAATGTATCTAACAACAAAGTCTCATGGGAAACAAATTGAAACACATCTTATTCGTTCCATCGCGGCGTCACTTTTCATTACTATTCCAATATTTGTAGAATACCTTCTAGATTAATGATGCGATATTTTGTAAGCAGGTTCCATTTGATTCCACGTTCTCGCATAATTAATTACTGTCGACGAAACGCGCTGTTGGAATCAAAATCGTGCGTATTCAAACAGCGCTGTGCATATATCAAATTCAAGATTGAAACCATGCGTAATAATATCTTGCTATTATCACGGGCTACCGTAAACTTCGGTGGGCACAGTTTGATCAGTGTTATTGGTTTGATTATATCGTAACGCAATGATTTTGAATTTAATTGAGCGATTGATTTGATTAGCTTTCAAGATATTTTCTAATGAAATACAATAGGCAATCAATTTTATTAGCTGCAATTATCATTGCGAAGCCAATTGCATCGACGGACACGCTTTATAATAATTACTCTAAATTATTTTCCTACCAGAAAAACAAATATTTAACGTTTAAGGATCATCTACTGAAGCAATTTATTAAATAATATTTAATTATACTGGAATCATATATGCATAGCATTTTCAATGTTTTGGGACAAGGTTTCGTTATGATTAAGTTAGATTTTTAATGAATGCATAATTTTTATACATATTGTTCTATAATTTTGGAAATTTGTTTTATTTTATGTTGTATTCCGTTCTGATTGCAATTTTTTCTTTTGCAACAACTTTGAAATTCTGTCCTTTTCGACAGAAATTAATGTGATTATATTAAACATGTACGTATTCAAATCATTATCTTAATGACGTTCGTAAAATTCGTATACGAAAATTGTATATCTCTGTACTTTATTGTTCAACTTACTAGTTTGTCGATTTAATTAGAATAATGTTAAAATCCACGTATCAAAATATATGTGTGAAAATAAAATCATAAGTGACAGGAAAATTAGAAATTACAAAAGTCTAAGAATTGTGATATTTTTAAACAAATTTATGAACAATATACCAGGGGTAAAATGAAACTGTTTTAATTTTCTATCAGTTCTGATGTAATAGTAACTGTTTCGTTATTAATTATTGTTCAACTTACTAGTTTGTCGATGTAATTAGAATAATGTTAAAAATCATATACAATTCATGTTCCAAAATATATGTGTGAAAATAAAATCATAAGTGCCAGGAAAATTAGAACTTATAAAAAGTCCAAGAATTGTGATACTTCTAAACAAATTTATGAACAATATACCAGAGGTGAAATGAAACTGTTTTAATTTTCCATTAGTTCTGATATAACAGTAACTGCTTCATTATTAATTTTACTGTGCTAAGGAAATAGTTATAAAATTATGTGTATTTATTAGAACTTTTATACCACAAATATTCGCACACGAGAACTTTTGTATTTTGAGAATGGCAAAAATTCTAATTCAACAGTAACTGCAACTTTGTTTTCAAATAGTAGAAGTTCTGACTCATGATAATGACGCCGCAGTGTCTGTAATTAATTTTAGCAAATATCTGGATAAAATTGATGCTTCTAATGATTCCTGTAATGAAGGAAATAAAGACAATTTTAAATGACCGAATGGAGGACAGTTAAACGTAAATATACTAGAATAGTGGATTAATCGGAGATTTAACATACCATTTGTTAGTCAACCAGCTTTAGCATTTTATGGTGTTCCCTGATACACAGCGCAGAACGAGCATTTAGTGGTTTGAAATTTATTCTGAGTGGCCTAAGAACGAGTATTAATGAAAGTACTTTGGAAAATGTAGTACTCATTAAACTAAACGCTGAACACTGAACGTATAGATAAATAATGCCTTTCCAGTTCTCTCGTTGTACGAGTGCGACAAAATTATCCTGTAAAAGTCACTATTTCCAATTCTATGAACAGTGCTGGGTGAAACAATAATGTAAACTTTTATAGTTTACTTTGAAATATCTTTTTAATAATATACTAGCCTCCAGAACTTTTATTAATCAAATATAAAATAATTGTTAATTCTTGAAATCACTATTCTCAATTCCAAAATTTTTACTAAATAACATTTTTCTATAAAGTTATACAGTTTCATTCGACTTCTACTATACACAAACGTACAGTGACTAGCTTCTTGAAATATTTAAAATTATGTTGAAAATCGTACACAAAATTCTACTAGAACAACAATGTAGAGTTTTAAAAAATCGTAGAAATGACAATACTTGTATTAATTTTTGAATTGTATATTTCGTGGTGTACGTTCTTTTTCTGCAAAAAGTATGTTAACCTTGCTATCAATGGTTGGTCGGTAGCACAGCAACGCGAATAACGCTGGTAAATAGAACAAACAAGTCTGTTCTGAAAAGAAAACTTATTATCGCCCTGCGAATGGGAGATCGTTCAATTACGTTGTTCCCCTTTCCTCTTCACTTTTATAGCGCTTTCACAATGCCACGTACACGTCTTGTCCCTTTTGTAGGATCGTGAATGTCTCGGGAAATACATTCTCGATAAGACTAAATGAAACTATCAGTCGGTACTCGATCTCCAAGAAAAATAACGTTACTTTCGTGTTCCTATGAACCAGTTTCTTCAGGGTGGTTGTAGCGAAAATTTTCTCTGCTGCCGAAGATTTATTTCCACTTACTCGAATTGGACTCTGCGAGTATATTGCACGGCTGCGAAATTATTTACAGACGTTTCTGATAAGATTTGCACCGGGGACAAAACTACCTTTCGCATATATATCAAACTTGTTCGTTTCTAGTTCTCCGATATCGGTTCTGCATACAGCACTCTCTCAATTGGTCGGTCCGATACTTTGGTATATATTTTGTTTAAACTATGTTTTTCCATTGATCTACGGCGAATTTATTGGCTCATAAAATACACACGGTCAGTTTCATTCGTAACCTCCTTTTATTCATTGACAAGTATAGAAATTTATTTAATCAATCGTCGACTTTTCGAAGTTTCTCTCACGGTTACGCGCAGTTGCGATAGGTCGCCAGAAAATTGTTGAAATTCGAACATATTCGTATTTGATGTCGAACGAATTTATGTTACAATGTTTGTACGACGCGACTGTTAATAATTGTACTATATGGACCGTTTATTTTGAAAGTGGTGCAAGTCCATATTTCTTCTGTTTCGAGAAAATTAAATGTTAGCAGATCTGACAATTGAAAAATATAGATTAATTATGTGAAGTCTGGGAATGTTTGTACTAATTTATCAATATGTAATTTGATTATATAAATTTCTTTTAGGCGAATTTAACTAAAATAATATACATTTCCAGGCTGCAAAGGGACTTACACTACTTTCATAATTAGTCAATTGTAAATATCATTTAATTTCAATTTTGAAATAGCAAATATCACTTAAAATATATTTCATATTAATCCAATTTTGTTTATAAATAATAACAAGAAATAAAATAGAATTTGTATTTTTTATTTTGAACGTTAATTATATTTATATATTGTTAAACTTAACACAAGATATTTGTATTATTAATTATTTATACTCTTCGTGTGGCAGTGTTTTGAAATATTCACGATGCACAGGAGGTATCTAAGGTAATAGCTGCTGCATATCCTTATATTTTTCGTATGTAATAGGCCTGGCATCGTGATACAAAGGCGCCAGGGCGATTTTTTCAAATTTTGGCGGTCTTCCCCGACATGTAGGTGATAAATTTAGAGTCTTAAATTCTGTGTCCTCCATTGATGTTTTATATGAAATAGTATACGGTGCACTTTTGCAAAATCTCATCAAACATATTTGCAACCAATTTACTTTTTCTCCATCAGTGTTTCTTCTTATCTGTTTTTTAATTGCGTTTTGTAGATTTTTTGTTGAAACGAAATTCTCTCGTTTCATTTCGTGTAAAATAAATTTATTATGTTGTCTACATTGGTTTATAACGTCATAATAATCCTGTGGTGTGTACAGGAAATTCTTTTTTCGTAATGCTATTTTTTCTGTCTATGGAAATTTGACTTACACCACTTTCATAATCAATGGATACGCAATTTCTTTTACCGGCCAATTTTAAATTGAACAAAGCATAGGCATTTTTTAAGATATTAAATACTAACTAGTTATAAATAAAAAGTTTATACTAAATTAAGCATAAATTACGTCATATCTCATTTTTTTTAAAAAAAGGACTTACATCACTTTCAAAATAAACAGTCCATATCTGTAATCCGATATTTGATCATTTTTATAGGTACTAAGAATTTAATGAAAATTAATTACCTCGATTACTTTCCGTGAGCATCGATTGGATTGATGGTCTCGAAAGATTTATTTTTCTATTTGTTCAGGCACTGCAACAAAAGGAAGAAATATTTATAAGAACGTGAGCACAAAATTTTTTTTAAATATAAATTGTTCAATAACTTTTTAGATGGATTTATAGGCTACAGTACAGATGTACATTCTGTACGAACAACGTAATTGTTCTGTGTACCGTTGAACGTAGGAAACGATAACGAGTAAAAACACCATTGGTACATTTATGTTATCAATTTTTGATTCAACACAATTTTTGAAACAATACCAAACATGGTGCAACTTGGATCGGATTTACATGTTTAATTCACGATACAGTGGATCCTCCATTATCTGAAGTGGTCGTTCAGTTGTATAGTTAAAGTTTTGGATTAAATTAATACTGATTTGTACATTGATCATGAATCAGTGTTACGTATGGACCACTTTAAATTGTTTACATGACTATTTGCGTGTATTATATGTTATTCAGATAATGGAAAATTCAGATATAAATTGACTATAGAAACAAACGTGCTCGGAATAATGCCATATTCGATATTATTTTAATCAGGAAAATATCGCTAATATTACGTAATATTACTTGTACGTTAGTAAAAGTTTCATAAAAAACAACAAAGTTTTTAAAAAATATATCTTATACTGAGATGCGTTACACTTCTCAATGATTTAGTTATTGGAGCTCTTAAGGTGTACACACTGAAGTAGTTAAATATATCTAGGCATAATCGTATTATTAACATTTGTTTTAATTCAGAGGTTAAATATCATTATTTTACTGCAAAGTTACAGGAAAATCATTGAAATCGATTACTGTTTTATTAAGACTATTAGAAAATTGATTTCCTCAGATAAAATTACTTGAAAAATATATTTTTAAAAATTAGCAGCTAGCCCTAGGAACTTCAATTATGTATTTTTGCAAATAGTCCGCCATTCGCAAGTTCGATCAAAAGCGAGTAAATTAAAATAAATTCTTCGAAGATCTTCGCAGTCTTCAAATATCGTAATTTAAGTTCATTCTGAACCGGAGAATAGAAATTGCTAGTTAATCCTGTGGTCCTGGAAAATCATTGACATTCGTGGCTGACCCATCAAGAAAAATAGAAAAGCCGGTATTCCCCGGATGAAAATACTTGAAAAATATGTTTAAAAAAATTGACAAATTAATCTGCAAGTAATTTCGACGGTTACGAATTACGTAGTTGCAAAAATGATCCGCTAGTCGCTGGTTAAACAAGATCGAGTAAATTAAAATAAATTCTTTGAAGATTCCCATATTCTTAAAATGACGGAGTTATAGGTTCATTTCGATCAACAGAATAAAAATTGCCAGTTTATTCTTATGGTCCTGGAAAATCATGTCATTGGTAATTGATTCACCAAGAAAAGTAGAAAAATCGATGCTCTCGAATGCAGATGCTTGAGTAATACGTTTCAAAATATTGGCAAATGAATCTGCAAGTAGTTTCGATGGCTACGACATACGCAGTTACGTAAATGGTCCGCCATTGGCTGGTTAAATCAATAGTCAGCAAATGAAAATATATTCTTGATAGATCCCCGTGAAAGATCCGATTTCGAGATCGTATCGAGTCGGAATACTTATCGTGTCACCCAGAAGAGCAAAATGTCTCGTTCCGCCGGTGGCGGTTGCCATAAATCACTGGCGTAACACGAAGTTGAACGTTCACCGCGGACACAATGCTCGGCGAAGAAATGGTTCCCGATTTTTGAGCCCAGGGTTCGTGTTCTTGCATACCGAAGCCATCCGTTATCCGGCGTGCACGAAATCGCAGCAGAGAGACGCAACAACACGCGTTACGTTACGGTCGGGCCGCGGAACGCAAGAAACGCGTCCATTATTTTCCGTTCAGATGCGCAGCCCGGAACAGATAAGAAGACAGCAGGACAAAACGAAAACGGAGGGCGACGTGTAAATTTTAAGCACTTCCCACCCCAAAGTGGATTCAAACTTATCTCTCGACGTTTCTGCCGCCTCGTCCCGCGCCCTACCCCCGGCGCGTTTCCTTCCGTTTCCACTGAATTTCCATTTTCGTTTCTACGTCCGAACGCCGCGACGGCACGAGGGAAACGGGAGGGGGGGGATAGGGAATATCAGAGACGTTTCCCTGTGAAAGTCCCTCGGTGAGAGCTCGTTCCGATGGAACAGAATAGTCGTCTTTAAAAAAGTGAATCTCGCCGCTCCGCAAACCACGAACGTAGAAAGACCTATTTCTAGTCATACCGAGTTAACGATACCGTTACAAACTCATAATAGGTATTGTTCGCATCGTAGCAAAAATACACATATAATTTTACATGATAATTGTATAGTAAGAATAAATGAACCGTTTATTTTGAAAGTGGTGTAAGTACTTTTTTTAAAAAAAATGAAATATGACATAATTTATGCTTAATTTAGTGTAAACTTTTTGTTTATAACTAGTTAGTATTTAATATCTTAAAAAAATGCCTATGCTTTGTTCAATTTAAAATTGAAATAGAAATTTGTACGGACATTTTTATTATTTGAAACGGTACAAAAGTATGTTTGGTACATCTTCTTATAATTCTGTTTACTGTAGAAAATTCTCAAAGACGTTGTTAACCATGAAAAATCTACTACACCAAAAAATAGAAAATAACGGGTTTCTTCAGCATGCATGAGAATAAATCCAAAGACGATAAAACGTACATGATTCAGCCATGCAACTATGCAAGGTTGCAAGTCTGCATTGAAACGGGTAGCCATCATCTCTCACACTTCTTCTCTAATAGAAGAAAATTGATTTTACCACTGCGCTTAACCTCGAGTAACCTTTAATAAAACTTGCTAAAACTGCGACAACCTATCTCATTCGAGAAACTGTAAAAACCGTTGGAACCTCGTCTACACCATTATACGACTTCTTAAAAAATAAGCAAAGTATACTTGCCACCTTTGTCTGATTAACACGTCTCTGTGTGTATATTTAAAAAGGAATTATTATGGTAAATTATTTATTTGTTCGTTCAAAAGAATAATGGTCGAGTGTGTTAAAAAGTAAATCTAATAAAGACTACCAGAAAAGTAGCAGCAACATGTCTGCATATTTTTCAGTCGATCTCACT
>CM052088.1:12144415-12172152 GCA_028453745.1 Agapostemon virescens
CTAATAATATATTGATAATTTTTCTTCAAATAATTAATTAGCTACTTATGCTAGGTCGAGGACACAGGTTAAAAAATCCTCTAGACGACTGCTTGTATTAGGTTCAATAAGATCAACATTTATCTCGTAGAAGTATGATAAAATTTTTAAGTTGCTAACGTGAAATTAAAAATTTTTCATAAGGATCGTTGAACCTATTTTTCTCGAGATTATTGTAGCTAATCAATTGAACTGACATGAAAAATTACAATTTAGATGGAACGTTTCTATTTCTCGATAAAAATGGACCATCGTTCGAGGATTAATAAGTTAATAATGTCATGACCAGACTATGAATTTTCATACAAAATCAAATATTCAATAAAAATACCTAATGATTATAGTAACCTGAAAATAACATAAGTGTTCCTCAATTCTTCTAATATTTACACTATTTTGTGTTTTTCCTACACATTTTTATTATAAATGTGTAACACCAGCAGTTTTTCAAGAATTTTGCTTCCTTTCTGTTTTGATAAATGCATAAATTAACACCATAATAAGTGCAGACTATATTTGTACTTCATAGAACAAAAGTTGTCCTATTTGCAACTTTTCCTTAAACGATTGTTCAAACAGTTCCACCTGTAGACAACTGAAAATTGTTAAATTGTTAAACTAACAATTAAATTAATCGGTTGCCTGATGGCGCATCGTAATTTGACGCAAAACACGCGTATAGAAACATTGGTACAAACAGGAAAATTAACATTTCTGTCACAAATGTCAATTGGCCTGTATGAAAAGATAATTTTTGGATTCGAGGTGACATAGAGGATTGTCATTAACATGTTTCCTATTGTGTATAACCTAACTGGTGGTTGGACAACGAACTTCGTCTATGAAATAGCTAATAGCTAATTTTGCTGTGCATAGCGACTGCCAATAAACTCATGAAAATAATAGTTTGTATCAGAGAGAACTTTTACAAATGGCGATTTTGACGTTCAACGAATTGTATTTATATGAAAATTGTCGTGAGTAAACGAAACTGAAGTTATTATTTTTCTTCGTATTCTCGCTTCCATCGCAAAATATTGTTTCACGGATAAGCATCCTTAATATCTAAGAAAAATTCTCGTTTGCAAAGAACGATGCAGTATTGGTTCACGATAATTGATACTGCGCGTAAATAGTCATATATTTCCTTATCGCATCCGAGAATTTCCACGATAATCGGAAACACCTCGGAGAGTATTCATCATTGTCGTACTTTATCTTCTTATATCTTTTTATAAAGTAAAAAGACGAGGGAATCTGTTAAATATGAATATCACAGCCTTCATACTTTAACATTATTTTATTGTAAAAAAAAGAGATTTACTTATCAGTATATTTAATAACTCTGCATACACACAAAAATTTTCAGAACAAAATGTATTGCAATACCGAATAAAGTTTTCTAAACATACAGCTTCGTAATATCAACGTAAAAATTAAATTTACTTCGACTCTTAGTCATTTTAATAAATTGAAAATTTTATCTGACACATTAAAATTTCTTTAACACATTAACTGCCTAACTGACGACCTCAAAAATTCTGTAAAATCAAATTAATTAATTTAATAAAGCATCGATTGAAAAATTTAAATGTATGGCACACAGTGATCCCATCAACCTTCTTGTATTCTACAGATATCAACTAAATTGAATGCAACGAATATATTAACACTTTGACTGCCAAACTGGCAGCTACGAAATTTCTATAAAATCAAAATGAGATATTGACTGAAATAAAAATTGAAAAATTAAAATGTATGTCGTAAAGTGGTCCCCCTACCTTCTTGCACTTTCTGTATAATTATCAATGTTGGTACAAATGAATATATTAATGTAAAAATTCATTTAAGAACAGTACAAATAATTCCGTCACCTATATATGGGTGACATGGCAGTCAAAGTGTTAACGTACAAACTTACTTTTAAACATGGATTAATAATTCTGTCACACATATATGAGTAACATGGCACTGTTAATGGAATGACAAAAAGTGCTAAAAGTACGTAAATCTGTAGTTTCAGGCAATATTAATTTTGAAATTCAATTATCTTCTTATAAATTACGCTCCCCTTGCGGGATATGCAGCAATATTTATAGCAGCATTTTTCGCAGATCGAAGATTCGTAAACATAGCGCACAATACGCTGCGAACGAGGAACTAGAAAGAAGCTGCCGTGTAACTTTCAAAGTTAATACCAGAGTGTAAAGAAGTAATAGAACTTACAACAAATTTTCTGCAGCAGTAGTAGTACTAGTAGTAGCAGCAGCAGCAGCAGCAGTGTAATTTTCTTTATTTCCCTTCCGGAGTACAAAGTTTCTTCTTTATACATTGTCTATCTACCTTGCAAACTGTGTCCACGCCATTACTATCACGCAGTAGCCCTACTACTGCATGTATACGACCGCTATAACTTCACGATAAACTTTACTATGCTATTGCTGTAGTATTTAGGTATTCTAGTCGCTAAAAGCAATGATATAAGAACTAACGTTGAGAATAACTCCACCTTCTTATGTAAAGTTTTCTACATATTTGCAAGATGCAGACATCTTACAGAAAACGATTCCATAGTCGGTAACTGATCGCGCAAGATGTACTGGGTTGTTCGGAAAGATCGTGCAGATTTATTTTTATTTTTAAGCCTTTGCACTCCGAGCAATTTTAATTCTAAAATAAAGACATTTATTTCTATACAGAATAGTTTCATTTTACAATTGGGTTTGGAGGTGATTTTCGCCCCCAACGGTATTTTGATCGAGCTTGGAATATGTGATAGCCTACCCGAAAAGACCTCCGTCTGCAAAGTTTCAGCCCCATATCTCATCTGTAAGGGTAGTTATTGAGAAAAATAAAAAAACAATTTCTTGGCCCATTTTCCCTATTTATTAATTAACTAATTAATTAAAAATTCTGAAAAAATTCTAACACATTTCGGATACTATGCCACATGTTAGATATTATTTTCAGATTGTTCCGTTGCAAACTCTGGTTGTAAACAACGAAAAACATTTAAAAATGCCGATTTCTTCCTTAAAAAACCACTTTTTTCCGCGATTTTTTAAAGTTACACTAATTTTTTCTGAATATAAAAAATATATTATGTAATATTGAACGTTCCTGTGTTAAAAAAAAATGTTCCCGATTTTTAAAGTTTGACCACGTTGACTCCCCTCTCAGAAATTTGAAAAAATTGCAACCAAAAGTTGCAACGGAAAAATCTGAAAATAATACCTAGTATGTGGCATAGTATCCGAAATGTGTCAGAATTTTTTCAGGATTTTTAATTAATTAGTTAATTAATAAATAGGGAAAATGGGCCAAGAAACCGATTTTTTATTTTTGCTATTACTCGTACGCGCAATATTTTAATTTCTACCGATTTTTTAAACGCAACCACAGTCAGGTAAAAATTATTTTAGCTAACAGTATGGGAAATGTACACCAAAAACTTAAATGCGTTGCGTTTCAATCTTCCGTCAAAATCGACACGAACTTTCCTAACAACCCAATATAATGGGTGAATTTTGCATGATACAGTAGTCTTAACGGTATTGTCGAGTGACGCTGAACGTCAATTATCAGACATCCAATAAAACGCAGAAACACCAATTCTTACCGACTACTCATTCCAAATTCTATCGAGACAGACAATCTTGCCTGCGTGTGTCATTCCGTGTCATCCGCACAGTTTCGGAATGGAACGCGGTACGCAACACGGGCATTCCGGAAAATTGGATGCCGGATAATCTAAATTCTACTGTACATGCTACGTGCTACAGGATTTGTATTTATAGCGAACATGAGCGAGTACAAAACAGTGGAAAGAATAAACGAAATTAACTAAATTAACGAAATTAACGATGTTGTGTTCCGTACTGGATTTTTCAATCCTGCAAACTTTGCTCGTTTGCACAAGAAGAAAGGACAAGGTTGCGTTCGATATCGAAAGAATCGAATCGGATACTGTTTTGTATTTAACACTGACTGACTGTATTCAAATTTACAAATTAATATATTATAGATAATTCATATAATATTAAGAAATATTAGTACTATTTCAATAGATTCGATTGAAACAGAAAAGCACAAATGGGCTAAGCGAATCTTTTGCTTATGCACAGTTGCGTTATTTCCGTTTAAAGGTAAATAAATTGTGACGCGAAAGATAAGCAAAATCGCTCCGCATTCAACGTGTTAACGGTGCTCCAATGTTCAACCCTTCTACGTTACTAAAAAATAATTGTGTGAAAGAAAATGGAATAATTCATATATTTTTACGCGACACTTTAAATCGAAGAATTATGTTTCAGTTGAAGTATTTCAATGAAACGCAGACAATATGAACATGAGACATCAATAGTTTTGCAGTGCATGGAATAAGATGGATGAATTTACATCCCGACGAATGTACAGTGTACTGTAATAAAAGTAAGTAAAAACAGTGCTCGCACCGAAAAAAATGGTGCTGTTATGAATAACCAGAGAAAATAGGTTTGTAGATGTTTAACTGTATGAAAAGTATTCAAACATGACTATTATTTTGCATCTATTAAAATTATTAAAGAACGAAAGTAGTTCTATGTGGTTTCTGTTTCTTCTGATCGATAAACGAAAATTCTATTTTATGTCAAGATGATGATGACATCAATAATGACAAATAATCAAGTCGAGATAATTTGAATATTCAAATTCACCATTTCAGTGCTCCATAGAATACTAAAGACCCAACTAGTGAATTATTAATACTAAACCTACCGAGCATTAAAATTGACTGGTGTATATTGTCTGATAAAACTGCCAAGACTTAATTTATTTGGATTATTTGCAAATTTTCATTAGAAAGTGTAATTCGACAAAGAAATCAATCAATAGATTCCTAAGAAGACAATTTTATAACTTCAATAATCCGCATTCAACGTGTTAATCAATAGCAATTTGCAAATAATTTCTTTCATAAAACACTTTGTAAATTCTAGAACAGTTATTAGTTTTTCAATACTGTCTCCATACTTTTGTCCCCAACTGTACATGCACTTGCATGAAACATTTATGCACATGAATTGTCTCTGAAACAAATTGTCCATCTAATATTACAACTAGACTGTGTATCATTGTGCAAGAGACAAATTGTGTATATTAATCTAAACACAGTTGTCAAATAAGCGTACCTTTCTTGTTTAATAATTAGAACGACTCGAAAATATTATCGTTTGTTAACGCAAGTACATTCTGGGTCGATGGGTCGGTTAGGTCGTCCTGGAGTTCTTTTACCTCTTTGACTTTCCCGATCCTCGATAGTGAACATATATACCATAAGCTCAGAGCTTTCAAAGGGTCCCATCACTGGTCAGCACGTACGTGCAAATCTGTTCGAATTGCAAACGACCTGGCCTTACCTGGAGAAAACCCACACCACGCCGACACCAAATGTTCACCCTGCGGAGTTTCACCTTCTCATTCAAGAAAACCTAGTAGTCGACAAGGCAAAGAGAGGCAAGAGATACAGTGGCTCACTCTTGAAATCTAAATAACTTTTTCTGGAGCAACTAGAAGCATTGATTTACCAAATTATATGCAAAAATAATTTTGACATAATTCTAATTGGTAGAAATTACGTGGGAAAGTAGAAATTAAAAAAAAAATTTTTACTTCAACTCGTAACGAAAATTTAATATATACGTTTTTCAGAACTGTATTAGTTGTACACATACTGAAAATTTCACCGAAATCGATTGACGCGGGAAAAAATGACACGCGTAGAAAGATGTAAGAATTAGTGGAGTTTAATCTCTTAGGCATGATGCGCCACTATAGTGGCCTTCCGGATGTCATCTTATATTATGATGCGTTACTATAGTGGCTTGAGCACACTCAATTGCATTATTAATTATTAACACATGAACTGCCCAACTAACGACCTCAAAAATTTCACAAAATCAAAGTAATTTACTTAACGAAGCAACAATTGAAAACTTAAAATGTATGACACAATGTTATCCTTGAACCTTCTTCTATTCTCCAGATCTCAACTAAATTTAGTACAACGAATATATTAATGTACAAATTTATTTTTAAACTTGGCCAAATAATTTTGTCACCCATATATGGGTGACATGGCAGTCAAAGTGTTAAACTAAATTATTAGAGTTAAAGTATATGCATCATATCTTTAAGAAAAATTATAATTTATTTATCAAAAACTAAATTCCAATGTGCTCTGCCGTACAGAGAAACAGTCCCGTGCAAAATTCAGCCGTGCCTAAGAAGTTAAGCAGAAACTGACCAAGAATCGTGAAAAATTGTGATTTTCACCATTTTCGATGGCATGCAGCTCGTGTGTATGTCGATCGATTTCAATGAATTTTTCTACATGTGTATAACTGTCATAGACTTTTGTTCTCGAGCGAACATCAGCCCGAGGATGATCCTCGATCTAGCAGTTATACCACGATCATCAGATTTCCGCGGTTTCAATGTCACAGACAACTCGAAAATATCTTCGACAATTGCTATACGCTTCAGCCACTTGAGAACGTAATGTGAAAAGATTCTGTCGATGACTCGAAGTGCTTCATTTATACAATAAAAAGTGTCCAAGGATTCTCAGTAGAAGCGAGCCTTATCTTCCCGTAGGAAACGAGCCGACTACGGGACGCGTCCCCTTTCCAATTTAAATATCAATTGCGTCGAGTGAACTCTGAATGAACGCAGCGGATTAAACGAACCGAGAAGTCAGGTGAAAGGTTGAAATACAAATGGATGCGTTTGAGAACGGCCGACAAGCTGAAAGGGTCGGCGTGATTGCTCGTGTTCGACGGAAGAAATGCGAAACAGTTTATTCACAGGGTCCCGGTCGCCTGCGTGTATTTTCTTTAGATTGAGAAGCAACGCCGTTCCTCTCCAGAGGATGCATTATTTCTCATTGGGACGCGAGATCGATAGTGTTCGTCTCTCTTTCGTGTGTACACACGATGCCGGTGTGCGAGAGACAGTCGTGAACATTGTGATACACAACGCATTGCGACTGATTGTCCCTCGGTCAACTGAACAGGACTTTGCCACCGCAAGCTCTTTGCAAGCCAAAGCCTCACGGAGACGTGAAATCGCAACCGCGGCAAACTGAAAACGCGAGATTATTCAACAGTCGCGTGTTTCAGTGAATAAATCTGCCAAAGTGCTATTTATGAAAAATTTAGTTGGCAAGTGATTGCGGATTTTAAACAAGAAGGAAAATTCAACATTCCTACTTGAAAATAAGAAGGACGGTCCGAAATTTTCAAGTAAAAATGTAACTTTATTTAATTAGGTATTGAAATCGCAACCGCGGCAAACCGAAAACGCGAGATTATTCAACAGTTGCGTGTTTCGGCGAATAAATCTGCCAAAATACTATTTTCGAAATATTTAGTTGGCAAGTGATTGCGGACCTTAAATAAGAAGCAAAGTTGGAAATTTTCACTTGGAAATGTAACTTTATTTAATTAGGTACTGAAATCGCAACCGCAGCAAACCGAAAACGCGAGATTATTCAACAGTCGCGTGTTTCAGTGAATAAATCTGCCAAAGTACTATTTATGAAATATTTGGTTGGCAAGTGATTGCGGATTTTAAACAAGAAGGAAAATTCAACATTTTTATTTGAAAATAAGAAGGACGGTTCGAAATTTTCAAGTAAAAATGTAACTTTATTTAATTAGGTATTGAAATCGCAACCGCAGCAAACCGAAAACGCGAGATTATTCAACAGTCGCGTGTTTCAGTGAATAAATCTGCCAAAATACTATTTATGAAATTTTTGGTTGGCAAGTGATTGCGGATTCTAAATAAGAAGGAAAATTCAACATTTTTACTTGAAAATGTAAGTTTATTCGATTAGGTATTGAAATGGCAACCGCGGCAAACCGAAAACGCGAGATTATTCAACAGTCGCCTGTTTGGGCGAATAAACCTGCTAAAATACTATTTCCAAAATATTCGGTTGGCAAGTGACTGCGGATTTTAAATAAGACGGAAAGTTAGAAATTTTCACTTGGAAATGTATCTTTAAACAAAAGAATATGCTAAAACCATCTATCGACAAGATCAGCAATCATTTAGTTGCCAATCCAATAAAATAAAACAACGGGGTTTTGAGAGATGTTGTTTAGAGAAGTTGTTTATCTAAATTCTTGTATGTTTGCGATGCGTTCCTACCTGTCCAGAAATAATACAATAAAATATGTCTGAAATGCGCGTTTTGTTCGTCTATGTTTAAATTTGAATAAAAATAAAACTAAAGCACAAACGGTACAATTTTCTTACTAACGATTGGAAGTCCAAACAACAAGAAAACAGTATTGCTTTGGTGCTTTGAAGACGTTCACAAAATAAGAGAATGTGCTAAAACCATCTATCAACAAGATCCGCAATCATTTGGTTGCCAATCCAATAAAAGAACCATTTGATTATGAGAGATTATGTAGTTTATCTAACTTCTTGTATGTTTGTCCATTTTTAAATTTGGATAAAAACGAAACTAAATAACATATGATACAATTTTCTTACTAAAAAAACGAAAAAATGTGCTAAATTCCTTTATTGACAAAATCCACAATCATTTGTTTGTCAACCCAATATATGCTAGCACAAAACTGTTATGCCATTTGGAAATTTGAAATATCGCGGCACGGTTTTTTCCTTTTTTGAAAAACTAGCCGCAGTCCTATTTTCGAAAGGTATGCCAACAAATAGCTGTGACAGCACAGGGTGCACAAAAATATTGTGCTGCAAATATCATGAAAGATTTCTACACGTTCGAACGAGTGAAGGCCTGTCACAAAACTTTGCCGCAAAATTGTCACCTGGGATCGCAAACTGATTGTTCCCATGGAAAATGGTTAACAAATTTTATTACTACCTACGCCAAACTTATTCACGTAATATTCGTATTTCAAGTGAAACATGCGATTTATGTTACCATTTCACTGTTTGTTTACACTGATTAATATTGTAATTTGGGCAATATGCAATGTTTGCAATGCAAAATGCAATGCAAAGTTAAATATTCGATTTTCTTCTATCAACGTCTCCTCGGACGTAATATTAAAATAAATGATAGCTAGTAAAACAGTAAATCACAGTTAATATTACTTTTTTAAACAGAAAAATGTTAACATTTGCCTTGCTGTCATCTTAGAATTTGATGTTGCTCTTACAAGGGAAGAGATTCAGATGCGAAAATCCGATTTTGATGAAACTTATGGGAGCTTATAACTTTATTGTTTAAACAAAAACCTTTTATTAAAATTTCCTTGCGCGACTACATTTCCCATTGAAAACACGCACAATTTAAAAAAAATTCAAATTTATCAACCTCTGGTTTCCAAGATATCTCAAAAATACCCCAACTTTGAGGGCTGTTTTCACCCCTTCAAAGTGGATGGTTACCGATAAAAGAAAACGCGTCAAATATTTTTCAAAGAACTATAAGGTCCATCATGGTTGAAATTTCCAAGTAACCAGCCTAGTAAGTATCACATGAATACGATTGGTCTAGGTAATAATAAAAGCTTTTTAATCATATCAAGCAACATTTAAAAATTTTAACACTATCGACAGGCGATCATTTCAGAATTTTCTACGGTCTATGATCTATTACTGAAAACTTTTTAATGAATTATTCAACGCTGGTAGCAATTTTTATTGTAAACCAACAAGAAATCCTCAGTAATGTTATTTAATAATTTCGTTACAAATTGCAACGTAAAAGCAGTTTTTTAAGCTTCGTTTTGATACATCACAATTATTGAAAGTTTTATTAATAGACTTCCGGTAGGTAAAGTGTTGAGATAGTTAGGGACCCATGAGATTTAGTAGAAATTAAAAATAATAATTAAAATTTAACACAAACAATATTATTTATATATCCACTGTTAACAAAATTGTACGTAAGAAAACCCGTTAGTTGCAAGTAAAAGATTCATATAAATTAAATTATTTCAACAATTTAATTTGTAGATACATATTTCTTTTGTTTTTAAAAGATTCGGCCATTGTACGCCGTTCTAACGCTCTGAAAACTGGCTTAATTGTCCGCGAAACCGGCTGGGCATGTGTCATTTTATTCAATTGTTCCACGTGGAACGTGGCGGGCCACCGGGATGTCCACAAAAGCGTTACATTAGATGCTAATCCTACGGGAACGAGAGCTTCTGACGATTTCATGCACGCTGCTTAACCGTTTGTTAATTTTCGGACGTACAGAATGTAGAATTTCGACGCAGATATGCGAAAACTTTTAATGACATTCATATCGTGTTCAGACACTGTGACTTGGTCTTTTGCCACTTGCGACACCATAGTATCGGCGAGAGGATAATAATTCCATAATAAAACCTTTCCCTTCGCTCGTTATTCCTTTATTATGACATTTTTATAAACATATTCGAGACAATTTGCTAGGACAGTTTGGACCATATTTAACACTAGGAACTACCAAACCAGTCATTTTGACTGGTCTTTACTTTTTTCTTCTGCAATTACTGAAGTTATAAAAATGTTTTCATCAGAAATTTTCGGATGTACTTCTTTAATGACGTATACCTTACAATAAGAATTGTATGAAGTTTTAATAGATGCAGTCTCGTTATTATTACAAAACAATGTATATCGTTGGATTGATTGTTCAGTAGTTCTACTGTTAACCTTTAGCATTTCAATGGCTTCTCTGAGGCTAAAAATTGACATACTATTATTTATACAACTTAAGAGTACAAAGTACGAGTAATGGTAATTAATTTCATATGTACGAAAGGAAATAAATAATGTACAATAGAATTATAGTAGGTGAAAATATTGTTTCAATTTTGGTCATATTTAAAACAACCATTGCATTACTATGTTTGCGTTTAAGAAATTGATAAAGATCAAAGTGTTGCACGCACGAACAACAGTAATAAATTTTGTATGCACCAAAGGAAATGAACCATGTAGAATCCACCTATTTTCTAGTTCAAAAAAATGTCTCGATTTAGGAATTAAAATTGCTCGGAGTGCAAAGGGTTAATAATTGTAGCAAGTCGAAAATAATATAATAACGCCGTTCGATTCTTCCGATATTTTGATAATTTCATATTACACTTAACAACGAATAAAATCTGCAGTCTAACGATTACACGTGGATAAAATCAAGAAATTCACGCAGTGTATTTCTCTAACGCTAAACATTTCGAAGATTCAAATAAATCCGGTTTTAATCGGACTGGTGTGCGAGACGGGAATGGCTGCGACTGTGGAAGGATTTGAAGATAGCGAGCGGGGATTTCCCTGAATATTCCGTACATCGCGTTGGTGTCCTCCGACATGACGCGAGCAGACGTCTCCAAATTTGACGTACGTACGAGAAATATGAAAAACTTTCCTGGGAAAGGGTTAAATGGGGCAAACGCCTGCAGATCTAGCCTGGTTCTCCTTCTTCGGCCCTTTCAGCTTTTCTCATCCCAGTCGCATTCGAGCCCCTGATATATAGCGCGTTTATCGACCGGTTCTTGTCTCGTCGCGGATTAGAAAGAACGGACCTACCGTGTTCAAGCGTGATTCCAATTCCTCGATTCTGTCTGCTAGTAATCACGGCACCGGATTTCTGTCGGTGCCGGAACTCGAACGCCGATGCACCCGATGGCCATTCTTCTTTTTGCGGTTCCTCCGCATCCCGTTGCGATCGATTATTTTCCCTTAGACCCTTTAATCCGTAACATCGGTTAGGATACTCGGACATCGGGTTCAGGTCAGACGGGTTCCCACCGTGTCCCCGGACTCCTCGCTTCACCGTCAACCAAGATTTTACAATCTGAATTCAATTTTAGAAGAGATCCACTTTATAACCTTCGATGTCCCCTTTAAAAATTAATGGACGTTCCGCATGTCATATTGTAACGTCCTATTCCTCGCAGTTGCGTATTCGAAAGGAGTTGTAAGTTCCTGTTAGCGCGATTGCGTTTGTAAGACGCAAAATACATAGCGATTTTCCATATTCGAGTATGCGACGAGCTATTCGCAACTCTTCTTCGATCTTCATCAATGGCGTTGACCAAATTAACCCTTAGCACTCCAATGGCTCCCCTGAGGCGACATTGAAAATTGTCAGATTATTATCTAAAATAGTTTGTACATTAGAAATGTTTGTAAAAATTCAACTGTTGCACGTACGATTAAGATTAAGGGCTAGGACAAAGAAATGTCTTCGAGTTAGGAATTAAAATTGCATGGAGTGCAAAGGGTTAGCCCTCTATGGGCCGAATTTTTGTTTTTAATCCAAAAAAATGGAGGGAACGAAAAATCAGAAATTATAAACCTATATATGCAAATGAACAAAAATTTTTCCGTTTAAACAATTTTATTGCAATATATTGCAATCGTATAACCGTCGTTATGCCTGCAAATTCACAAAAATTGTTCCATGAAAATTCTACTACAAGCTTGAATTTTGAAATCGACAAATGTAAAATAGAATAAGCAAAATCTTGATTAACACTAAACTTACCACAGCGGATCAAACGACCCTTCACAGATTCTCTATTTTGCAATTATTGAAATTATAAAATTGCCTGTGCAAGAACTAGGTTGACCAGATTTCTTTGTTCAATCATATATTCGAATAAGAATTGCACAAAATCTAAATAAACAAAATCTTGTCATTTTTATTAGATTTTATATACTGGCCAATTTTAATGCTCGGTTGGTCTAGTGTTAAAGTCTAGTGTTGGCAAAGATATACATTGCTTTTTAATAATAACAAGACTGCATCTATTATAAATTTCATACAATATTTATTATAAGGTATACGCCATTAAAGAAGTACGTTCGAAAATTTCTGATGAAAACATTTCTATAACTTCAACGATTGCGACAGGAAAATCTAGGGACCAGTCCAAAATGAGTAGTTTGGTAGTTCTAGTGTTAACCCACTATGGGCCGAATTTTTGTTTTCAATCCAAAACAAATTGGGGAAACGAAAAATCAGAAATTATAAACCTATATATGCAAATGAACAAAAATTCTTCCGTTTAAACAATTTTATTGCAATATATTCACTATGTGACTTTCAGGTAACAATGGCCTAGAAAGTTTGCACTTCTGTGCATGAAAGCTTAAGCGTGAAATTCCATAAAACAATTTGCACTTGACGTTAAACATTTTATTTTTGAAATCTCTTTGTTGGATCACATTGCAGTGCATACATGTTGGTATAGTCAACTATATTGCTTATAATTTCCTTGTTAAATAGTTTTCGAAAATAGGTCACAGGAGAATGGGGTGCATCGGGGACATTAGGGCAATCTCCTTTCCAAGGGCGATAACAACTATTATTATTCGTCTGGGATAGTGATTGCCAAACTATTCTTTGTGGTCCTGCATCTTCCTCATCTGACGAGGATCGAGTACTAAATTCTTCGTCACTGTCAATGAAATTTATCTGTCGTCGGGGAAATACTATTACATCTTCATCGGACTCTGAATCTAATAAGGAATCATCGGATCTATTACCGCTAATGCGTCTAATTCTAATTCCTCTGTTATTTCTATCTGATTTTGTATTCATATTTTGGGTATATGATGTATAAATCTGAAACCAGGAGAAAGCACAAGCTTTGTCTTAAATGTACCGAAATCTGCCATAATAGCCCACTGTAACCTCAAAGTTACAAAACTGTATCATAAAAAGACAGTAACAAATTGAAAATTGAAATGCAAACAAATAGGTTGTTATTGATAGACGAACCCAGAGCTATTATGTGCACTATTTTTAGTTTGGTAATCACTGACAAAAGCACAAATAATATCAATTGGATCAAATGGTTTCGCTTATTTTTACTGCAAACAGTTTGCACAGCATTTATTTTGTTATTTCAGATTGATGAGCCTAGCAACAGTCATAAATATTAATATTGGTTGTCTTGACAACGTTATAGAATTAAGATTTATGCGTCATCTCATGAAAAAAGCTATAATTATTTGGTAAAATGTCGATAAATTAAAATGTGACCTGAAACTTACACTGGCCCATAGAGGGTTAACCCTTTGCACTCGAAGCAATTCCATTCCAAAATCGAAACAATATTTTCATCTATAATAGCTCCATTGTATACAGTTTATTTACTTTCCTGCATATGAAATTAATTATTATTACTCATACTTATAATACTAAAATTTTTATCGATTTCTTAACCGCAAACGTAGCAATGTAAGAGTTGTTTAAATAATATTGTGGCAATTTTTAATGGCGCCTTAAAAGCGCCAATCGAGTGCTAAGGGTTAAGCACGATGCGCCATTATAGTGGCTTGAGCACACTCAATTCTATTATTAATTATTACAGTAAATTATTAATATTAAACTGTATGCATCATGTCTTTTAGAAAAATAACAATTTAGTTATGAAAAACCTGATTCCAAAATTATTAAAGTTAATCTATATGCATCATATCTTTAAGAAGAATTATAATTTAGTTATCAAAAATTTCATTCGAATGTTCTCTGCCGTACAGAGAAACTGCCGCGCACAAAATTCAACCGTGCCTAAGAGGTTAATTTAAACTAATAGAAACAAGTATCCTAAATGTACAAAGGATTAATACAAAGGATTAGCATCGGGAATATAACGAGACAATAATGGTTGATATACATCTAGAAACAGTAACGCTAACTCATATTAGGCAATAATCAGCTTTAACCTGTTAACCGGGGAATAAACTTTTGTTCGACTCGTTTTGCAATGGGGACTTTTTTCTTTTTTCAATACTTATTGTTCATATATAATTGTAAACTTATACAATTGATTTACTTGAATAAGAACTACATAAAATGTAATGTGTTCAAAATGTTACGGCAAATTTCCTTGACGAAAAATGTCGTCATGACCATTCTAGTAGTAGTTCGTGTATAAAGAAATATTTCGTCATACCCAGTTAACAGGTTAAATAATTCCCGCGATAACCGACTTAAAGCTGAACAGTCACGAATGTCTAAACAGTCACATTAACACATATTAAAAAGTTACTAACTACGAATAATTCAAACTCGAACAATCCGTTCATGTGTTAAGACCATTGTCCGGCTCGGTTAGGAGGTAAACGGTCAGAGGATCAACATCGCCTAATAAATGTACCCCATACTCGTAACAATCGAACTCCGTGATTAACAATTGTTCATTCATCATTGAAAGCGCAACTCTGTTCATGGTACGTCCTTGGTTGGATTGCAAGGTGTTCACGGTGCGCGATACCATGTAATTTAGTGGTCGCAATTCAAACGTTCCGAGGCCCGATGAATATTGCATCAAACAGTCGCGTCGCGACCTTTTACGCGTTCGAAAATTATCAAAGCGAGAAGGGGAAACAAGAAGGCACCTCTCTCTCCCTCTCTCTCTCTCTCATAGAAAGAAAGAGAGAGAAAAAAGAAACGGAAAGAAAGAAAGAGAGAGAGAGAATTCGCGTTGCGATCGGTTGCAGCAGCCAAGCCGGGGGATTAAAGAAAAAGGAAGCGGCCGAAGGGAATAAAAAATATCATTTCTCGAGCGTTATTCCAATTCCTCGAGTGAGTCTCTCTGCCGGTAATCACTGCGCCGGATTTCTTTTGTGGATTTCTTTCTCTGTCGAGGAACATCCGAGAGGAAGATACCACTCGTTCCTTTTATATCTACCTTTACTATCGCGTTACAATCAATCGCTTTGTCTCGTCGAGTTGTAGTCCCTTTAAGCTGATACTCGAGTAACAATATACTTGCGCAGAATGTTCCGTGAAATCGATGCACGACAGTTACCCGGCTTCGACGGATAAAATAAAGGACGATACGACCATCGACGTCGTCGTCGCAAGCGAATCCGAAAGCTTCGCAACGGCCAGCCCAAGACAAAGAGCGCGTTAAACTGAAAGCTCCACCGAGGAGAATATTCTACGGTGAAACGAAGGAAAATTGACATGGTTCGAGGAAGATTTGCACGGTTGGGACGGCAGCTACGTGTGTGTCGAGTTTAGATGCTTCTCAAGAGGGAAGATTGAGAAAGAAATTTCGTTTCTTCTCTGTGTTGAGTGATTTCGATCCGTTCTACCGAGCGAGAGGAACATTGTCGCACAGTGAGCCGCATTCGCGGAAAACCTGGATGGAATTCATGTCTTTCTTGATAATACCTTGTGCATCGCAAGCAGAACAGATTTTTGGATCGTGGAATATAATACTGATATTATTATTTCTTTTATACAATGCTTGTATTTATAAAAATATTTTTACAGGGCGCATTTCAATGCAACCCTTAGCACTCAAAGCAACTTTAACCCTTTGCACTCCAAGCAATTTTATTCCAAAATCGAAACAATATTTTTACCTATAATAGCTCTATTGTACATGGTTTATTTTCTTTCGTACGTATGAAATTAATTACTATTGCTCGTACATAGAACGTTATAATTTTTATCGATTTCTTAACTGCAAACCTAGAGATGTAAAAGTTCTTTAAATAATAGTATGACAATTGTTAGTGGCATCTTAAAGGCGCCATTGGAGTGTTAATTTTTATCGCACATAATTTCTAATGAAAGAGGTAGACAATTTTTTTTAGACATTTAGGAATAATTTGTGCTATATAAGGGATTGGAATTTCAGGTTTTATTGTATGAAGTTATCAGACATTTATAGTTGGATTAGATATACGGCGAACCACGAAAGTTTTCGAACAGTTTCAACTTAAGTGTTTGAGGCCATAAAAAATGCACTTACATTACAAATTCCATAATGCATTTATTTCGGTAGTAAATTGAAAGTGCCCTGATAATGCTCGTAATATTTGAAGACGATGCATTAATGTCGACAAGAGTTGTACACTATTGCTTGGAAACATCGACGATACGAAGGCCACAAGTGTATTTAACACTAAACCTACGACAGGGTGTCAAATGACCCTTTCCAGAGTTTTTATCTTGCAATTATTGAAGTTACAAAATTTCCTTTGTCGAAATTGAATCCACACACTTCTTTAGTCAATCATGTATGATGTAATCATGTGCGATGTAAAAATTGTTTCGAATAATAGTATGGCAATTTTTAGTAGCTCCTTGGAAGTGCTATTCGAATATTAAGGGTTAATTTGAAAATCGAGCCACTTTTTGATGTAGAATAATTCCCTTGTACGTGATGTATTTTCTTTCGTGCGGATACAGTTTATTACTACTACTCGTACGTGCAACATTTAAAATTTTACCGATTGCTTAAATGCAAACATTGCGATGTTTAAAATTATTTGAATAGTAAGGCAATTTTTAGCGTCTAAAATTTTTAATAATAACAAATTTTTGTATATTGATTTCGAATGTGACTTTAAGAAATTAATATCTTAAGAATTATTATTAACGAAAATTAATCGCAATTCCGATGAAAAAATTCAAACTCGTGAATTTTAAGTACTGTATCAGTAACCTCTAATTTCTTCTATGCTATTGCGACTGATAGTAATAAAAAAATCAATTCACGTATTACACAATAATATAATTTTTCTAACAGAAATTTCAAAAAGAAACTCAAGCCATTTAGTTCAATTTTTAAAAAGTTAATCGTTTTTAGGAAGTGAACAAATACTTTTTAACCCCTTGGCCTACAACAACGATTTAGACTCGTGATCAAGATTTCGAACTGAATCATCTAAACATGATTTCCTGAATTTTCTTCAAACGGAAATAACATTTTATTTAATCGTTGATCGTATACGATCATTCGAGAATAGCTAGGCTCGCAGTAATTACAAATTTGTCTTTCTGCAGAGGTCAAAGAAAGTCTAGTCACTGTTATCGTAAAATAAGTCGTAGGCGAAGGGGTTAAGTGAATATTTTTATATGACAAACGATTGAACACACATTATAACTACCACAAAGAATAGCATTGTTATTGTGCAACAACTTACTCTGCGCTCCATTGTGGTTGGCAAGCACAACGAAAGAATTAATAATACATGCTTTTCGATTCAAGACGAAGATAAAAGATAGCTTTATAAAACGAATAATTCGGCGTCGGAGTTCATCAGAATGTTGAACAACCGTGTTCTACTCGGTATACTTCGACAGAGATTTTACTTTAAAAGGAAGTTCAGTCCTCCTTCCTCCGATCCCTTCTTCTTTTGCTAGACAAAAAAAGTGGTAATTAAAGCGTAAGGAACGAGAAGAGCTGGTCTAGCTGATTTTAATATCAAATTTGATAAGTCACTTGCAAAGGGGCTGCATACTTCAGAAGTAGAGACTTCACCTCGGGAGACTCAAAGTAAACCAACTCTCTCCTCTATCCAGCGAAAGACAATGACCCCTCGCCAAAGGCTGACCAAAGTCGATTGTTCGAATCTCACTTCGTCGAGGAAAATCCAAGAATTATGTTAACTGTAAGTGGAATTATCTTCCAATGAATTTATAGAGGCGGGCTTAATTCCCGGCATCAGCTTAACTCGCGGCGACGGGAAAATTAGATAGAAGAAGACAGCCCTTCCATAATTTAATGCGAGGAACTGCGTTTACTCCTGCGATGCTTTAATTTAAACCACTCGGCTCCGCTACGGGAAAGGAAAATTGAGGTTCGTTGAGAAATCGAGATTACCGGCTAACCGTTCGCTATAATGGAACCCCGGCCATCGTTAATTATTTGTTGTATAAACCCGGGCCATCTATTCGAATTATTATTTTCAATCGTTTCGTACTCGACGTACTTTTCTCGACTTTCGGATTTATTTACCGACAATTTCGTAATCTTACGCCATTTCAGAGGAATGATTCGGTGCAAAATCAACCATCAGCAATGTTTAAGATAAAATTTAGAGAGTGCGTATTTTTATAACATTTTCTACGACGAATTTAAATATGTTTAACACGTTGAATGCTATGTCAGTCCCTGGGGACTGACGGTGGCAAATTTACAAATTAATATGTTATAGATAATTCATATGTTATTTAGAAATATTCGCACTATTTCTATAGATTCGATTGAAACAGAAAAGCACAAATGGGCTTAGCCCATATAATATACGTAAAATAACGATAATAAATATGTTATTACAAATACTTGAAACGTTTTTAGTAAGTACAATCCTTTTTACTTTAATATAATTTGCATACTGACAAGTGCTACAAATTAATTTCCATATCTGCAACATTATATTGAACACAAAAAATTATTATTGTCACAAATAATTACGATCCACTTGATAAAACATGAAAATGTTATTGGCATGTATATTTCTCACCGTTTTAATAAATTTTTGCAGCAAACGCTACAGATAAATTTTAATATCTGAGGCTGCACACTGAACGCAAATAAACAATACTACATTTATTATTATAAATAATTTCGACCACACGACGAAATATGAGAATATTATTTCCACGCATATTTATTTTTATTCTATTATATTTTCCATATTTGAAGCAGTTAAAAATAAGTTTCGATATCCGAAAGATTACTTTCATCGTAAAATCACAATGATAAAAATGTTATAAATTATCCGGTCTACTTGCGCAACACATGGTTATCAGTATGCATATTTCTTTTTGTTTTATTATATTTTGCATATTCGCAGGGAGCAAAAATAAATTTCGATATCTGATACGGCACACTGAACACTAAATGGTAATAATAAATTTATTATTGTGAATAATTTCATTCCTTTAGTACAATATGGAAGTATAATCAGTAACCTGCGGATTTTATGCATTAATGATAAAAATGATTGAATATAATAAAAAGAGTGTTAAGACCAGTGGACGAATTTGATAATACAATTATACCATTTTGAATCTATTCAAATTAGTAAGAGAAGAATATTTCTATTGAATATATTTTCATTGAATATTTCTATAAAACAAATTAATATTCTCAGAACCATTTTTCGAATAAATATCCCTAATATGAAAAAGCGTCGTCATGGGCGCATCCTGTGGACCTAGTGTTAACGTTTACTGTTAAACTTCTTACATTTGACGTAGCAATTTCTGCTTTCGATAAATCACCAGAGTCTTACAACGACTTAACCGATCTTGCAATTCGACCAAATCTTAAATAAACTTAATCGTTTACATTTAACTAAAAGCCTTCTCGCATAAGGTTTACGTTCGAGCACGAGCCGAATCGTTTAATCTAAAAACGCTGAGGGTAAGCAAATGAAACGGTGGTCGAATATTAATGCGCTAATAAAACGCAGAGGAAGGAAGAGTTCCATTATCATTGGGTTTCCCAGTGCAACAAGAAATACCTCGATAGCGGAGATAAATACAGCAGGCAACCGTACTTCGCACGTGTCGTAACTGCGTTTGTGCTTTACAGAGAGAGAATTATCCTGGGTCTTTTCCGGTGACGCAATCCGGTTAAGTTTCGAAACTAGATAAACTGCACTTTCAGCGAGCATTAAATGATGTGAGAATTTATTTTTAACCGCTTATGGGGACGGAAAAGAAGCGGAAAATGAAATAAGACCGTCCACGGATTCTATCCGTGCGCGTTCGCTTTACCGGGGGCTCATTATGAAATGAATTTAAAATACAATTCAATTTTAATCCGCTCAGGTACTCCTTCAATATTCGTCTTCTATTTTTTTTTTTTCTTTCGGTCCACCCCGGGTTGGAAATAATCTGATTAAAGTGGCGTTTTGGGACGGGGGAGAGATGAGACTCGCTATAATTCGTGTATTAATAAATTTGCATTAATTACGCGGGAGGCTAAATTTATTGTCGAAATGCGATTGCCATAAATACGGAAACTCTGGCCGGTGTGCTGCGAGCGCGCGCGCCGCCATTTTTGTTTAAGCGAGGGAAGGAAAAAACCGTGGCCAGGATAAATCGAACTGGCCGGCCGTGGGCGACATTTACACTTTCGTAACATTTCATAAAACGATATTTATAAGGCTCGTAAATTTCTATCTCAATGCGTTCGCGAACAATGAAAAATTATATACCGTTACTATCATTTCGGATTTTCTCGTTTTCCTTCGTTCGAGCACGTTAAAAAAATAATTCGTTGCGGAGAGATGAACGGGGAAAGCGCACTATGTGGCACGATAACGAGCGCAACTAGTTTGTTGCCATTCGTCAAATGCCTGTACAGCTCGTCCGTGAAACGGAAGCAATTTTTATCATTAGTTTAGACACTTACCAGAATTGCAGTCATCGTGTCCTTGGCTGTATTTCATTTTTGCGTCTGAAACATAAATAAAATATCTCGTAAAAGATTGTTCCAACAAATGTTTAAGTGAGACTATTTATTCTAAGCTTTTTAGCAGAAATAAGGTGTCTCGGATAAACAGTTTGGTGTGGATGTTTTTCTAATTGTAGAATGTTTAAATATTAATTAGCGTCTAAACACTTTTGTAATATGTTTTCCTGTTTTTTAAACATTTAACAATTTTAGTTCTATGTTTTTCAAACGATATTCAATTCTGTATTCAACAGCAATGTTTCACATTGTACACGAATTTCAGATGATTTTTTTCTAGTATATAGTATGTTCTGGTATATTATACTATAGTCAAGTGTATTCTAGTGAATTATAGTATATTCTCGTCAATTACAGTATGTTCTAGTAAATTACATTACATTCTAGTATGTTATAGAATATAGTTCTATAATATATTATAGCATATCGTAGTATATTATAGTATTACCTTGTAGTCTAGTATATTATATTATATTCTAGTATATAATACTATATTCTAGTGTATTATACTAAAGTCTGGTACATTATAATATAGTCTAGTATATTATGCTGTATTCTAATACATTATAATATAGTTTAGTATATTATGCTGTAGTCTAATATATTATACTATATTTCAGTATATTATGCTATAATTTTGTACATTATAATATAGTCTAGTATATTATGCAATATTTTAGTATGTTGTAATATAGTCTCGTATAATATAATGTTGTCTGGTACATTATAATATAGTTTAGTGTATTATACTGTAGGCTAATATATTATACTATATTCCAGTATATTATGCTATAATTTAGTACATTATAATATAGTTTAGTATATTATACAATATTCTAGAATGTTGTAGTATAGTCTCGTATAATATACTGTAGTCTAGTATCTTATATTATAGTCTAGTATATTATGATACATTCTAATATATTATACCGTAGTCTAGAATATTTGACTATATTAGACTACATTATAGTGTATTTCAACATATTGTATTATATCCTGGTATATTGTTGTATATTTCAATATATTAAATAACATTTCATGTTGCTAATTACGTCTGCATATGCATCATTTAATTATACAATACTTGTATATTTTATGTTTCCTGTTTTTTAAATATTTAACAATTTTTACCATATTTAATATTACTTACTGCGAGTATGATAATTAGTACTATCGACTAAATAGAATACCCAAATAAGTACTTAAATAATATTTCATTATATTTTATTTAATTCTAAATTTAACAATATTTGCAATAGATAAAGTACTAAGTATTAACTCTAAATGTTTAAAAAATATGAGATTTAAAAACAAAGGAATCTAGACATATAGAAAATGGATTATTTATCTAAAGTTTACCCCCATAAAAATCTGAACATCAAGTAGATATTAGACGTTCGTATATGTTAATATCTATTATTTATAAATATGTGGATAGTTCCATTATAAAAGACTAAAATTAAATACTGAAGTAGGTACTTATGCCTGCAGAAATAAACGAACCGAGTGTTCAACACCCTGGAATTAGTGCCCACTAAATTCAGGAACGTAAAGTGCAAAATCTCGAACCTAGAAGCATAAATACCTGCCCCGGACAGAACGCCCAGCCAAGCATCAGATTTTCACGGTGTGTTTAGCCGCCCTATAATGACCATAAAGATAATTAGAACGGCTTAACTGCAGAAGTATCAACGGCATTGTTTATCAATACAATTAGAGAGCTCGGGCTCCGGCGGAACAGTCGAAGAGTATTCCACGCGAACAAGATAAACTGAAAAAAGCACGATTATCCACGGTGTTATTACAATCAGGCACGATTAGCAGACATTATAATGGACAGACTACTGGCAGAGGATATTCCCGACCTGTTTATACAATTCCAGGTTCCACTAACGAGCCACAGGCGGTGTATTTACAATACTTTATATTTAAATCATTTCCCGTGGCTATGGAAATTTATGACTGCCTCATAAATATCGAGGGCCCCGAACGGATCATGACGGAGAGCACTATTAAAAAAGCTCCGAGACTTCATCGAACCGTTTCATAGATTTTATTAAATATCTCTTCGTTTCGCTCGGCACGAAATCCCCGAGTATTGAGCCAAACGCGATTGATTCGCGGGACGTCAAAGGTATTCCATCGCATTCAAGAAACACCGCCGGAAAATGTAATCTACCCTTCGGGTGTATTCTATTCCGTTCCGCAGACCGAGCGACGAAAGGGATGTTCTCTTGATAATACGGGTTCATTCGATCCGTAATATTAGGTTGTGAAATAAATTCGATCGCGTGTCTTTACGCGAAAAGAACTTCCCGTTCTATGTAAAACTCGCTTGCGAGAAAACCCGATATACAGCGCTAAAAGCAAACTCAGTTTTGCGATTTTATTCGCAAGAAACGGGGCTGGCGTTCTTTTCGAAATTGTTCTGATTACTCATCTCGTATGCGAGGAATCTACGGGGATAAATAATGTATTCGTACAATTTTCAAGAACGAATAACTTTTTCAAAGTTGGTCCAATCGATTTTAATTTTTTTAAAATGCTATAAATTTGCAGCGTCAAAAGCAAACTCAGTTTTGCGATTTTATTCGCAAGAAACGGGGCTGGCGTTCTTTTCGAAATTGTTCTGATTACTCATCTCGTGCGCGAGGAATCTACGTAGATAAATAAAATATTCGTACAATTTTCAAGAACGAATAATTTTTGTAAAGTTGGATCAATGGATTTCAATTTTCTTGAAACGATACAAAAATTCGTTGACTATGTAGTGTGTTAATAATCTTCTGTTTTATTTGCTCTTAAATCAAATTGCAAAGAAATCTCGATTTGCGCCTCAAAAGCAAACTGAGTTTTGCGATTTTATTCTCAAAGAACGACACAGTCTTACTTTTCGAAATTGTTCTGATTGTTCATCGCGTATTCGTGGAATTTTAGTGGATAAATAATGTTTTTATACAACTTTCAAGAACGAATAATTTTTTTAAAGGTGGACCAATCGATTTTAATTTTCTTGAAATGTTACAAAAATTCATTTACTATGTAGTGTGTTAATAATCTTCTGTTTTATTTGCTCTTAAGTGAAATTGTCAAGAAAACTCGATTTGCAGCCTCAAAAGCAAATTGAGTTTTGTGACTTTATTCTCAAGGAACGACGCAGTCGTACTTTTCGAAGTTGTTCTGATTATTCATCTCATATTCACGAAATTTTAGTGGATAAATAACGTATTCGTACAACTTGCAAGAACGAATAACTCTTTTAAAGTTGAACCAATCGATTTCAGTCTTCCTGTAATGTTACATAGATTCGTTTACTAGGTTACATCGTTAGATATTAATTGAATAAAAGTACAAGAAATGTGCGATGATAAAGAATAACGAATTATTACGATTTTTCTGAATTCTGAACTGTCTGATCCTAGTATTTGTATTTTAAATCGTCAATGTAATTCCTACAAGATCAGAGATATTTTATAATTTTAATAGTCTAGTTGTAATAATTAAGAGATTCTGCATTAAAAATGAAACCCGAGGTATGACAAAGTAGAATTAAGATTAAAATGCTTGAATCGTTTAAAAATAAAAAATGATTCGTACAACACGTTCTTTTTTTCCAAAACTGCTAAAAGAGGAATATTCGAAAATTAAGAATACTTTTTGCCTTACACATCACAAGTGCAATGTAGTATTAAAAATTGTTCAATATTTTTCGCTAGGGTTCTTTACAGAAAAATAACCTTTACGTTAATACCCAAGTACTTTTAACTTGCCTCTAAAGAATAGTTTATTTTCTTGTTGACAAATACCAAAATTGTAACAACGACCACTTTCTTAACACGAAACCTACCGAGCAGCAAATTTGACTAGTGTGTATTGTCTTGTAATTGTGACAAGAATTCATTTATTTGGATTTTGTGCAATTTTTATTACGATGTATGTTGGAATAAAAATAATCTGTCGAATTGATTTTTGTGAAAACGATTTTATAACTTCAGTAATTGTAAAGCAGAAAATCTGAAAAGGGTCATTTGACCACTTATGGTAGGTTTAGTGTTAACTAATTATATTTCATATTTCAAATTTTTATCTCAGGCATAAGAATATACACTTAAACCATGAAATTTTGCTTCGAGTTTTTTTTTCTTTTTCCAATATTGTTGATTTATAAACCGAATAAAACAAACGTATTATATCGTCTGACTTATTTAAGAAAGAACTAGGTACTAGGGGAAAATGAAGTACTAGTACCTCATAAGGTTATCAAAGTGACTAAGGATCGTCTGCTGCAAAGATGTTACACGAATATTGCGTGTATGTACTTCTACTTTATAAGATGTACACACACTCGTTTGAAGCTTTCGCTGTGTGTACTTTTCGTCATAAAGTCGCGGGGATATTTTTCATCTCGTCGGGACAAATCGCGAGATAAGATTTATACCGTCAAACATGACGGCATATAGAATGAGCGATCCTTATCCGCAGAAATTCCATCGAACGTAACTGATATAGGTGATTAATAGCGAGAACGTATCTCCGATCTGCAAACAATCCGCGATGTTGCTCGCGGCGTATTCCTTGCTGCTTTGTCGGCAATTTCAAACTGGAACTTGACGAGCCTCTGGCTTATTATACCAAAGATACAGCGTTTTACTGTTTGCAAATGCTGCTGAACGAATTGAATTCCTTTCCACTTCTGCAAGAAGAACATTTGAGAAATACAGAAGCTTTATCGACATTCATTCCTTTCTCTGAATAATTTTGTACGACTGAAAACCGTAACACACTTTTAACCCTTTGCCAAAGCATTTCTTCTAACTTAAAATATGTTCTTTCTACATCGTTTATTTCCTTTAATGCATATAAAGATTTTTACTATTGGTTGTCTTTACAATAAAGCTAAATTATCAATTGTTTAACACTTTAACTGCCGAACTGGCAACGTGTAAAATTTCACGAAAGCAAAGTAATTTATTTAATAAAGCAACAATGTCAAAATTCAAAATGTATGATAAATGGTCACTTTCAACCATCTTGTAATCTCCAGACATCAACTAAATTGAGTGCAACGAATATATTAATGTAAAAATAGACTTTTAAACATGGACAAATAATTCTGTCACCCACATGTGGGTGACATGCCAGTCAAAGTGTTAAACACAAGCGTACTGATGTAAAAATTGTTTTAAATAGCAGTGGGGTAATTTTTAGTAGTGCCTATAAAGGGTTAATATATAATATTTTAAAATTCTTACTGTTTTCACTACTGTATAAAATTGTAGTCATTCATTCTCTTCATAAATGTATAAAATTTGCAGTCCAGAGATTATAATTCTAATAAAAATGTATTGCAAACAGACTGTGAATTCTTAAAATAAAACATTGTATTAGTTGCAAAATGTAAGAGCTACGTAGTATTTCTTCTTTCAACAATTTTATAAAATTTGAAATAATGCAATATTATATTTACATTCTTTGAATGTGTTCATTGCTTTGCATTTAATCTACTAGTTTCAGTCATGAATGCATAAAGCCTGACGTTCAACGAAACGTAATAAGCGATCGTGTTACGATACTATTGTAATTTTTAATTACATCTTTGTTTTTCAATGTTATGATTATAATTCTAATTGAAATGTATTGCAATCAGACTGTGAATTCTTAAAATAAAACATTGTATTAGTTGCAAAATGTAAGAGCTACGTAGTATTTCTTCTTTCAACAATTTTATAAAATTTGAAATAATGCAATATTATATTTAAATTCTATAAATGTGTTCATTACTTTGCATTTAATCTACTAGTTTCAGTCATGAATGCATAAAGCCTGACGTTCAACGAAACGTAATAAGCGATCGTGTTACGATACTATTGTAATTTTTAATTACATCTTTGTTTTTCAATGTTATGATTATAATTCTAATTGAAATGTATTGGAAACAGACTGTGAATTCTTAAAATAAAACATTGTATTAGTTGCAAAATATAAGAGCTACGTAGTATTGCTTCTTTTAACAATTTTATAAAATTTGAAATAAAGCAATATTATATTTAAATTCTTTAAATGTGTTCATTACTTTGCATTTAATCTACTAGTTTCAGTCATTAATGCATAAAGCCTGACATTCAACGAAACGTAATAAGCGATCGTGTTACGATACTATTGTAATTTCGAATTACATCTTTGTTTTTCAACGTTATGATTATAATTCTAATTGAAATGTATTAGAAACAGACTGTGAATTCTTAAAATAAAACATTGTATTAGTTGCAAAATATAAGAGCTACGTAGTATTTCTTCTTTCAACAATTTTATAAAATTTGAATTAATAAAATATTATATTTAAATTCTTTAAATGTGTTCATTGCTTTGCATTTAATCTACTAGTTTCAGTCATGAATGCATAAAGCCTGACGTTCAACGAAACGTAATAAGCGATCGTGTTACGATACTATTGTAATTTCGAATTACATCTTTGTTTTTCAA
>CM052088.1:12205379-12220043 GCA_028453745.1 Agapostemon virescens
TATTTATTTCTTTAACTATCCCTGCCCCATATGTATATTTATCTGTCTATTTTTTTTTAACTATCCCTGCCCTGTATTTTTATTCACATATTTATTTATTTAATTATCCCTGCCCTGTATGTAAATTTATTTATTTATTTATCTAATTATGTTTTTTTCCGTTGAAGGCGGGCTCAATCGAAAGGGATGAAATTCACCCCTTGTAAATTGTTATGCCCATGACACTATTTCTGAAACTATTAAGAATCCAGAGTAGGAATTTGAAAAAGGTTGCGATGGATAATATAGCGCGGTACATATAATTTTTTGGTAGATTAAAGGACACAGAAACTAAGCGCGGTAGTTATTCCAATTTTAAACTCTGCCTCTTTGATAATATTAACTAAAGGGATGTATATTTTATTCCGAGTGCAACGATGTAATGCATAGTCGACGTACTGTGTGCAAGGCTTTCTTGCTGAACGTACTATGGTTTATACTGTTACCAGCGCATTCTACACCAGGCTATGCATTATACCCGAGATACTGTTAGTGATATTTCAGAACTCATATGCGGCATGTATATTTTCAAGTACATTGTTAAATTTAGAATAAAATATGCGTCGTTCCGAGACGTTACCATTAAGGGGGTGAAATTTAGAATAACTAATATCCCTTGCTATTTGTCATATTTTTCGTGAACCAAAAATTGTCTTCTGGACTGTCTGCGAAGTCCATGAAAGTTGGTTATTTAAATTATATTTAACGGACCGATACAATTTTTTCGGAATGAAGATTTGGAAAAATTTGCAAAGGTAGATTCATCTCTTCAAATGTTGTCGTCGATCAAAGAATACTGATTGCTTCTTATGTCTCTTTTACAAAACTTAACAATTCATTAAAATAGTTTTATTTGTGTTGATAAGGTGTTTATTATTGCTACGTAAAATGGTATCGTTTTTAAATGGAAATTTTAAACAAAGTAAAATAAACATGAGCATCTTTCATGTAATGAAATTAAATATTATTCCATCCCCTGTTATTTTTCACATTTTCCGAACATTATTTTCTGCAAAATCTATCTACCTTCATTATTTAAAATGTATTTCATGGATAAATGAAATTATTATATAATGGAAATTTATAAAAGCTTGCAAAAAGTAAATTTAACTCTTCAACTTTGTAGACCAAAGAATACTGATTTCTTATTATTGCCTCTTCTGAACAACTAAACAATTCATTAAAATAGTTTTATTTGTGTTGACAAGGTGTTTATTACTGCTGTACAAAATGGTACCATTTCTTAAATGGAGATTTTCAACAAAGTGAAATAAATATGAGCACCTTTCTAGCAATGAAATTAAATATTATTTCATCCCCTATTATCTTTCACAATTTTCATTTCATAAAAGATTGTCTTCTCAATATTATAGTCTGCAACGTCCACGTACCTTTATTATTTAAATTGTATTTTATGAAGAAATATAATTATTATAAAATAGCAATTTGTAAAAGCTTGCAAAAAATAGATTCACCTCTTCAACTTTGACGTTGATAAAAAAAAATACTGACATCTTATTATTGTCTCTTTTAAACAACAAAACAATTAACAAAGTATTTATTATTGCTGTATAAAATGGTACCATTTACTAAAAGAAAATTTTAAACAAAGTGAAATAAATATGAGCACCTTTCTCGCAATAAAATTAAGTATTATTCTTCCAATATCAATATTTCAACAATGAACATAAGTATACAGTATTCTCGTGTCCTCCAATAAAATACTAACAGTAAATGTTGTTGCAATGACCACCATAACGAAAAAAAAAAAAACATAAAATAATAGGTTAAACGAAATTCCACACATGTCAGTCTGTTGTGAGAATACATTTTGTCTTCTGTATACAATAAAACAAATATCGTACAATGGCAGGACTCCGAAACGTTATGTATTATACATTAACGCTACACATTATGCTACGTTGACTTTTATCACCGTGATAATCAAAATTGTGTTAATTGATTACCAAAGCGTAAATCAATTGAGAAAATTACTTCCAGTTGACGGTATATAAAATTATAGAAAATTTATTATATCAACAAGCTAACGAACCGATTAAATTAATATAACAATTAAATATAACGCGACTGTACAGTGCAATTCAGTTAAGACAGCACGGTTATTAAGGTATTCCAGATGTAAAATCGCAAATTGCTCAGACGCGGAATGTCAATGGAGTACTTACACGTTTTGTATAGTCGAATAAATATTGAACGAACATTTGTGAAAATCTATAAATAAATACAGCAAAACGGTTTTCGCCTAAAGACACGCGCGCTCCGTTAATGATACTGTAAAGTGGAAACAATTTCACAAATAATTCATGATCGAATGCTTAATTAACAGACGAACTCAAAGCGACTACGCTTGAATGGAGGTATACCTAAATAATATCAGCAATGGCAATAAACTGAAATTTTGTATTTGCCCCGTCACTCTGTCGCGACATTAAATAAATTTTCTTTCTCATGAAATTACCGGTATAATTTCATTCGGGCTCTATATTCATACGCTTTCATATAAAATTCAAACGGCCATTCATCTTTCATTGCTTTCATCTAACAACGAGAGCGACGTGTTTATTTATCGCTCCAAATTCACCGTCATTCTTCCGCGCTTGTTTACCATAAAAATAAAAAATTCATCAGAAAATTTCACCCATTTGTGAGCACGAATTGATCTGACTTTTGACGTTCTTCCGCCCGTAAAATCAACCGCGGCATGGCGGTATTCGCGGTATCGTATCGCGAACACTCGAAAACCTCAATTTTTTTTTTTTCTATTTACGATATGATTTTTTATGAATCGTATTCGAGAGATATACATGCGTACAAATTAATAGAAAATGGGTAGAGAAAGGGGAAAGGGTATAGAAGAAAACATAATTTCATTTTTTTAAATGAAAATGTCATTAAAAAGACACGTGAGAATACAACTTATTTATTAATAATTTATTAATCTATTACTAACTTCTTGGACTCGACTTGAATTTTTTTCAAGTGCACCATTTAATTGTTTTACTTGAAATCTACTTCAAAAAACAGTTTCTTGATTGGTAATCATTTTAAAATACATTTTTCACTAATTATATTAAAAATAACTCGATGCAATTAAGTAGATAAACTCTTGTTCAAATGAAAATTGTATAAAAATATTAAAACTGGCAGTTTAAGTATGTCGAAACATATTGTAATTTTTCATAACAAAATTTTTGGTTACTAGTGCATATAATAAAAGAATTTATAGTAGGCATGGCACAATGCACAGAATAAACATAATTTTAATGTCTATACTCTGAACCTATCTAATAAACAATATCAAATACCCAATGGAGCTTTTCCTCGTTGTAGACAATTTCTAGGTTAGAAATTAAAGAAAAATGTTTAAATTATACATTTTTGCTAATATCTTTTCATATGCATATCTTCTGCCATTTAACATGACTAACAAGAACTGACATGATTGCTTTGAGTAACCGATATGTACATTTAGAGAAAGGTGAGGTAACTTAAAAACATTTGCCACATTTATGTAAGCTTATGTTTTCGATAAAAAGATAAACTCTGTTTAAGTATCTCGGATGTTCCTCAATTTTATTCTCTCTCTATTATTTAAACAATCATGAAATGAGTGACAAAAGGTTTAATAAAATTATTGTCTCTCAATCTGCTTTTAACAAGTTATACTATTCATCTTATTATTCTTATGCTATGCTTGCTTTTATATTATAAATATATATTTAACTCCTCCTTGTTAATTACTTTTTCGAATTATCAAAATTTTGCGTTTAATAAGTAATTCAAAAAAAATTTTATGCTCAAAAATCATCTTTGAAAATTTACACGATGTAATATGTTTAATTTTCTTTTAAGAAGCACGAGATTTATTGTTATAAAAAGGCTAAAGCACAACGTTTATGCTTCTAAAACTTGGTATGTTAAATGCTACATGTTTTTTAACTCAATCATGTAACAATCTTATTTGCTATTATCGTTTTATTGCAATCTAACCCCAATTTGACGAACGTTTGCAGCAATTTCCAACGCTGTCAGAGATTTATTTCGTTTACCAAGCCCTCCAATTTGTCATTCTCTTGGTCTTATGACTTAAGTAGTTCCGATCTCTCTGCCTCCTACAGTAAGACATCAGATGATTCGCTTTGGTTGCAACTCGCGTTTCGTTTATTAACATTACAAAAGATGAAGAAGGTTTTAATAAAGCCGAACCTCAAGCAATCCCTAAGTTTAAGCTTCAGCTTATAAAACTTTTGAATATTGCATTTTTTTAATATGACAGCTCAGAAAATTTTAAGAACCACGTTGAAATGCGACGGAAAGTTCAATTTGTTTCATACAAATTTTTGTGTTATTTATTATTATTTAATTTAAGTGTTATTGAATTTCATTTACATTGTGCAGCTCATTTTGTGAACAGACTTCACATTTATGAACAAAATAGAAATTTCCAACAATTTCAAACAGATATTAAACAATAATTTATTGTGTCCCTTGATAGTTATAAATATGTTTTACTTTTGTGCTACTGGACTATAGATTTTATACTCTTACAGTACTCAATAAATAAATGAATATTTTATAAATTTTTAGTTCCATTTGTTATTACGAGAAATCTTCAATACAAAGTAGAAGCTACCAATTAATTTTAATGATTAGATAACAATTCAACAAATTTCAATTTGCTTAAAGATGCGCAATAATGTTTATTAATTTTGTTTGAATTAACAGTTGTGATCATTGACAACAATATATCAGAAATAATTGCGCGTAGCTTATGTTAACAGCGATGATACAACTGAGTGGAAAATCAACGGCGTGTCTGATCTCAAGTAGAATTAGTCAGCAATGGGCAGACATTTTAGTCAATAGCTCTTAAAAGCGTGCGTGTACAACTGTTCCCGAGATTCGAGTTTTTCGAAAATAAAGTTATTTACTGTACTAGCTTCTCCATTCCCTCGTAAGCGCAACTTGTTATACTTAATAAATATGAATTTTCTACAATAATGCTGCATTATACAATTATAAACCTATTAATGTAAAAACACATTTTCAAACAAAAACAGAAAAGCATGCACAGAATTTCATCGAAATGAACACTGAAAGATTTTAGAACCTTCGAATTTAAGATTTGCGATTTCTTTTACCCTTAAACTATAATGGCACTTTCAAGGCAGTATTAAAAATTGGCATACTATTATTCTAAATAACTTTTATGTCACTATGCATTTTAAAAATCAGCAGAACTTGAAGCCTTGCGCGAATGAGTGATAGTAACAAACTTTGTGAGCATAATAGAAAATTAATTATATAAAATGAAACTATTCGAGGTCAAAAAATGTTTTGAATTTGGAATGAAATCTGTAATATCCAAATTTTTACTTTAAAATTATTAAAATTATAAAACTGCTTTCACAGGAATAGATTTCTGCGTTCAGTTATATATTATAATAAAAATCGCACAGAACTTAAATAAATTAAAGCTTGTCTTTTTTATTAAACAAAATACAATAATAATTGTGATGTTCGGTAGGTTAAGCGTTAAAACGCACTTTTTTAATCATTTTTATATCTACAATAAATTATTTTTCATAACAATCGTGATCGGTTCCGATGAAACTTTCTGTGAGTACAATTTACTTAGTTCTACAAAAGCAGATTCTACATTTTCATTACAGGCGCATATAAAAAACTTAAAAATGAATAAAAATAAAGTAAAAAATCATTTTAGCATTAGCCAGTGAACCAGTCCCTCTAAAATCTAAAAAAGGCCCTTTGCACTCCAAGCAATTTTAATTAAAAAATGGAAACATTTTCTTTTGACCTAAATTAACTGCATTATACATGGCTCATTTTCTTTCGTGAATATAAAAGTTTATTACTATTACTCGTACGTACAACATTTGAATTTTTTCGACAGTTTTAGTATCGCCTTAGAGGAGCCATCGGAATGCTAAGAATTAACCCTTTGCACTCGAAGCTGTTTTAACATCAAACCCAAGATATTTATTGTAGTCTAGAATATTTTCATTTTACACGATATATTTCATCTTATGCATATGAAGTTATTTTACTATACTCATCCTTGCAACAATTCAATTTTTACGAATTTTTTTTACAAGAGCATAGTGATGTAAAAATTGTTTAAAACAGTGCTGCAGCTATTTTTATTGGTGACTCAGAGTCACCGTTCGAGTGAAAAGGGTTAAAATGTACAATAAATAAGATTCACTGAAAACAAACTTAATTCCAAAATCGACAATTTTTTACCTGAAATAATTCAATCGTCCCCGGTTCATTTACCTTTGTGCATATTAAGTTTATTCCTATTACTCGTACGTGCAACACTAACTTTTACTCATTTTTAAAATACAAACATAACAATACAAAAACGGTTTTAAATAATAATAAGGGATTTTTAAGTCTCACTTCAGAGACACCATTGGAGCGCTAATTTTTAAAAAGTTATTCATTTTGATATTATAAAAGTCAAACGATGTTTCTAACAAAAATGAAAAAGTATTTTTTTTATAATGGCAACCAATAACAATTCCTTCACTGCTTTCTACTGTTTTATATTCTATCTATAGGTGTTTAATAGACGCACATAAAAATTGTGAATCTAATAACAGATTGCATCAAGCTCTGCTCCCTAAGGAAACTCGATTCGACATTTTCGTTCGTCCTTTCGAGGAACAAATGAGGAACACTGTTTGTTCACCTAACACGAGCGTCGTGTGATCGGTGTGTACAGCTTTGCAGACCGGACACCAAAGCGCTAGGAATGTAGACCACTGGTTTTTCGCAACGTTAGCCCCGAAGAGGAAGAAGAAACTGAAGAAAGAGCAAAGGTAAAGTTTGCCACGAACTCGTAAGCGTTCCTTAAAGGTGTCACGTCGCGAAGGATTGCTTTATCCATGGTGGAGCGATGGCGCTCGGTGTTTCAAACTTATACGAGCAAATATACTCGGAACAGACCGAGGCAAATTGGATTCCGTGAAGGTGGAAGGAAAGAGAGTAATTGACATACAAATATTTACGTTGGAAGATTGGCGGGCGCGAGAGTTTGAACGGGAGTTGCGAGCTTCTTCTGGAAGTTCTCCAGTTGTTTTGAATCCAAACCTATTTCGCTAGTGTACCAATTGTTGTTTCGATATTTATACTTAAATTATAAAAGAGCCTCGCGCGTTTGTGTACGGGATACTTGAGCAAATGAGATTTAATGAGACCATTGTAGTCGCTAAAGGAGGCGCAAACGCTGTTTCAATTCAATCAGGCAACTCGTGGACATTTGTTCTACGCTTTTGTTAGAGGTGTAAATTGTCATTCCGTTGGTGGAAATATATAAATTATAAAATATATTATAAAAATATATAAATTTTAAATTGTAACCGTTTTAGATTGGATTTTCCGTTTACTCTTTGGATTGCGAAGAAAAATTTAAATTGTGTTTGATAATTATTAATGTCAAACATATTGATACAATTTTTCTATACAATTTTTCAAGATTCATAATCATTTTAGTCTACAAATGAAATGTGAAGGTATACTTTTTGTGGTGTTGTTTGTATTTGTTGCACTGTGAATTTTGTTTTATGATATGTGTGTAAATGTAAGTTATTGTTACACTTCTCAGGGTACAATTAATAAGGTGTGAGAAGTGTGTTCTTATTTATGTATGTTTTTCTTATTTATTACTTGTCACCTTTATTTATATAATTTTATTAGGTTTCATCTTAAAAATAGGATAATTTTTATAAACAGTTCTCATAAGTCATAAGTCTTCTTTAATATAGTTTTTTATCCTCTCAGTTATTTTTATAAATTATTCTGCAAACAGTAAAATAATAAGGTAATCGATTATTTAAGTTCTGGAATTTTCTATTTCTTGCAATGAAAATTCTTTCTCTGAAGATTATTTCGCTTTTGGTAATACTATTCTACCAACCTTCTACAATAAGCAAGAAAAGTTTTAATTAATTGATAAAGGTATTGAAATAATTGGAGCCGGTGGAAATTATAATACGAACTTTTTCAATCAATTGCCGCAAGCCAGTCAAAATGAAAGATGAAATGGTATTCCCTTCTTTATTTTAATGAGGAGCGTTTCATTTGGCATTCACATTTCATTTCCCATTCTTCTGTACATCTAAATGTGAATAATGTGAAACTCACTTGTAATTGGAGGTCCGCGTCAGTTTACGTCATAGCATTTGTTATGGACCATCCTGGAAACAAAACATTTTATTCATTTAGTCAGTGGTAAATGGTTTTGGGTTAGGTTTCTTAACATTTCTTTTGTATTTTCGACATATTTTGCAAGTAATAAAATCCTATTCAATGTAAATTTAATCTCAGTAATTTTGCAAGTAGCAATTTGAAAAACACATCTCTACATTTTATTCGAAAAAGTAAAAATCATTTCATGTTGCAATTATAAGAATAATTACAGAGCATCTGTGAATTATTAACAATTACACTTGTATGTATAAACTTTTTGTGCTGGCAATTATATAACGTGCATTAATGTAACTATTTCAAGATTATGATAAATTTCCCTTTACACAGAAAATTCTAAAAATACTAACACATAATTGAAGGTAACGAAAATTTTGTTAGATAAGAGAGGCTTTCTTTATTTTTCATTAATAATATTAATACATAGTTGATTTAATTAATGCACTTTTTAAACAATATGGAATGGTTAAATAATTACATTTCTGATTATGCAAACCAATGTCGATTTCCAGTTATCAGATCATCATAAAACATTTTCCTTCATCGCAGAAATAAATTGAGCTGTTTATTTTGAAAGTGGCGTAAGTTCATTCATAGTCATCAAAAACATGTTATTTCTTCAATAATGTTAATTATGCTAATTGGGATGATAAATTTGACACCTTTAGAAACCCAAAAACATTATTCTATTATATTATCTGTTACCCATATTTTTAAATTTTAAATAAATTTTCAAAATAAACAGTTCAATTATTTAATTTGTTGTGTTACTTAAGAACATTTTCAAGCCTCCAGGATAAGAAAATGTGCTTTGGAAACTGTTATTCGTAAGGCAACCAATAATTCAACGAAACGGACGAACTGTTATCAAGCCGGTAGATCATACTAAAATGTTCAAACACAGGCGAATTTTAATTAGTCTTGCCTCGCCCAGTTATTTATAGGGTAGCGTGAGCTGAAGAGCTGAAAAATTTACGACCGAGAAGCCGAAGAAATTTTAAGAAAATAGAAAACTGCTCCATTGAATGCCTCAGTACATACAATTGTGTCCCCCGCGAGTTCAGAAATTTCAAAGTTTAAAGTTTGACAGTCGCGAAAGAGTGAGGTCGAGAGAGAAAGAGAGAGAGAGGAACTAACAGCGAGAGAGTGAGACGGGGCGAGGACAGAGAACTACAAAGTTCAAAGTTCCGAACAATACATGGTTCAAAATACTTCCCGACTATTCCGCGCAGTTACCGAACTTTCGACTGTATTTGCTTCGTTATTCCAGAGTTCTAATTTTATCCTCGAACTTCTGAGAAACCGTTGACCATGGAAAATGTCGTAAAAAATACAATCACGATAGCTGCATCGATCCCTCATGCTACAGGACACAAATTCAAAGAGTCCGGGTCGTACTTCAAGGTTATCAAAATTGTCGTTAACTTCATTGTTGTACCTCTTGATTAATAACCAATAATAATAATTACACAGTGGACGAAATTTTTAGGACATTATAAATGTTGTATATTGTAACATGCGTTATTCTCGTAGATTATGATCTATCCAAAACTAGTTTTGTAATTAAATCATGTTATATTTCATTGTTCACTTCTGTGAACAATTTTATGGCGGATCTAATTCTTCCGGCTAAGCATGCCCATAATTATCTCAAAAACTTATTTCGGTTAAAAGGAAATTATGGAAACGCATGTTTAACCCATTGACTGCCACGCAAATTTAGCTCGTCTTGTCCTGGGTTCTACGGTTTTATTATAATATAATTAATTTAATATATAGTTTTAATAATAATTTTAGTAATAAAAATTGATAACCCATATGTTCTCTACACTATATACATTTTTCATTAATCCTTTCTAATAGTTCCTAACTCAACTAACCATTTGTAGCCAATCTAAACTTGCAGCACCCACTACGAGATATCTCGTAGCTGGCAGTTTTGGTACAGACGCTTACTACGAGATATCTCGTAGTTGGCAGTCAATGGATTAAAAGATTCCGTTCGAAATTTTGCTCACGAGTCTGACACGTTGTTACAGAGCAAGGGGTTAAGCGACTGGCAGTTGAATATTGTAAATTTAATAAAAGTGTGTCTTACAACAACCACTACCAAGATATCACCCAAGAAACGCTCCAGTAGAAACAACAAACTGTTTATTCGTGTAAGAAGAACCGTTTCGCGGTAGGACGTTTACCTGCTCGAGCCTCTAATTACATTTTCCGGTGTAATCACTAGCAGTGGACCTCCGGGGCGAAAAATAAAAATACAATCGAACAGGTCACGTTCATTTTTCCAGCGTACACATATTCCGACAACAGTCCTCGAGGCTCGTCCGGTTCCAGCCCACTTCGGAGGCTCTCGAGCAACCGAAGAGCCCTCGGAAAAATTCGCAAGTTTCAATTGCCGGACCGTAACGATTACAATCTAAAACTCCGGGCGCGGTGCACGGTGTGGTGCCGTGACAATTTTTCCCCGGGGGTTGCGAAGCTGTCTGTCTTCTCATAACAGCGGCATGACGTGAAACCTTCGCGCGGCCGGCGTAGCCGGGTCGGCCGTGTGGCACGGTCATCAACGCTGTCGCTCCAGTTCCATTTAAAACACCCCGGGCGGCGACTCTTAACAAGAAAAACGACGGATGAGCCGGGGCAAGAGTAATTCAACTGTCGCCATTACTCGTCGAAGCCAAGATTAAACGGGGAATATCGATGGGCAGGCAGGGAAACAACGCGAAAGAAAAAGAGAGAGAGGCCACACGCTCCACCCGGCCCGGGGTTTCCGGTCTCATTTTCTATGCGGACCGGCGTCCATCGGCTGTGTACACGTCGTTAGCAGCCACTTGTCACAAATCCACTTCAATTTCACGCGTTACCAAGGCTGTCCCCGCCCGTCTTCCTTTTCTCTTCACCCGTCGTCGTCGTCGTCGCTCCTTTGTATCATTTTTACCGGTTCTTAAAGCGAGAACGTTCCCTCTCGCGGTAAACTCGTATCTGAAGCCGTTCCTCTTTCTGTCTATCGGCGCTAACAAGACGGGCGATTCAAATTGCCCCTCTTCCCCTCTCTCTCTCTTTCTCTCTGTCTGTCTTTCTCTCTTTCTCTTTCTGTCTGTCTCTCTGTCTGTCTTTACCCTTCTTGGAAAAGAACCGGAGGACAGAAGTGTCTTCCGACCGTGTTCCTATCGCGCTTGTTTCGGAACAGCAATTACCGGGACCCAGAGAAGCCCGCCCCGACGAGGGAGGATTCCAGCGACACGATCGAAATCACGCATAACGACTCTCGGCAGAGTTAGGTCAGTTTAGGGGCTCGCTAGTTTCTTCCCTCCTTGTTAATTGTTTCGGTCCTGCCCCACAGCTATTGGACTCGTTTAGGGTACCGCGTTCACGAGCTTGGCGTCTTATCCTCTGACTAGAATGGCCTGATCGTTGAACCCGAGAAACGGCATTGTTACGGTTTGATTTTTTCACTTTGGCCTGACTGGTTCGCTCTTTGATCCGGGGGGCCTTCGTGAGATCGCGGAGGCGTGATCGTTATCCGATTATGGGTAATAGAAATGTGAATAGTGAGTTTTATTGGGTATAAATGTAATATTATGATTAATTATGTTATCATGAAGATAATAATATTATGGTTCAACCTGTTACACTACGATGTAATTTATAGTTCAACGGTATGATATAACTATAATATAACACTATTAAGGCTGGAACTGCCGAGCACTAAACTAGGCTAATATACGCTGCTTGAAAATGATGATGAGGTTACGTTTATTTCAACTTCGTATGACTTTTATATTAACCCCTTGTCGTACAATGTTTCTTTTGTAATTAAAGTTATTATAACATGTTCGTCGCTAAAAATGTTACAGAAGAGAAAAAACAATTTATATTTTCTGTGTTGCTACATCTACTTTTATGCTTAAATATTGATTATGAACAAACAAAAGATTTGGTCTACACAGATAAATTTAAACTTGTTAGACTTTGCTTAAAATATAGAAGATAGGAATCCTCTAATTTAAATAGGATAAGAATTTAAGTCTGTTGCATAATTGATGGAGTATGCATTATTTTGTATTAGCACTTTATATTTGAAATTAACGCTAAACCTACTAACCTAAACCTACAAACCTTGCCATACAATCTTTTTTGTAATAAAAGTTATTACAATATCTTCATCTCCAAAAATGTTACAGAAGAGAAAAGACAATTTATATCTTGTATACTGTTACATCTACTTCAATGCTTAAATATTGATTATAAAGAAACAAAAGATTTGGTCTAAATAGAAAAATTTAAACTTGTTAGACATTGCTTAAAATATAGAAGATAGGAATCCTTTAATTTAGATAGAATAAGAATTTAAGTCTGTTGCATAATTGATGGAGTGTGCATTATTCTGTATTAGCTATTAACATTATATTTGAAATTAGTGCTAAACTTACTACAGTCAGTTAACCCCTTGCCATACAATTTTCTTGTAATGAAAGTTATTATAACATCTTCATCACTAAAAATGTTACAGAAGAGAAAAGACAATTTAAATCTTTTATACTGTTACATCTACTTTAATGCTTAAATATTGATTACAAATTAACATTTGATTTCGTCTAAAAAGAATATTTATATTTGTCAAACTTTACTTAAAATCTTCAACTCGAGTCTGACTCGACATAACATTCCAAGGGGTTAATATATATTTTAATAATGACATTTATTTAAAACGTTTTCGCGGAAACATTCTCATAATCTTAATAACTGTGGAACAAAAAGTTAGTAACAAGTTATTTTAATCACTTCGGTAGTTCCAGTGTTAAATAACTTTTCGTCGTTTATAACATCATAAGAAATAACAAATTATCTATCATATCTACTATACACTTGTATGTTCTCTAATAATTCATTGGCAATAACAAAATAGAATTTGACTTCTCATACAGAGGAAATTAAGAATGTTTAATTGATTCTGTTAACAAATTTTCATGACGAATCCGACACGATATTGTAGTGCAAGGGGTTAACATAGTACAGACCATAAGAATATTGGGTAACTATATTATACATAGGATATCTGCTAATATGGAATAGTACCTAACACGAAAAATTGTCATATGTTGATTATTAATCCATAAGATCAATCTACAACAATACAGTGTATTTTATTGAAAGCAGAAAACAATCATGTTCCCATTTGGTCATGTTTGAGCATTGTTTCAAAGCGTACAAAACTTGTTGACAGGAAAGTTATACAAAGTTTTCTAAAAATGTTTGAGTTCTTTAAAAGGGGTGCTCCCTGAGATTATTGCAAAAATAAAAATACCTCCTAAACTAATGATTTTTGGACATAAATAAATTAACACATTTCCATGGAGAATAGTAAGATGCATTAACCAGCGCCATAAAAATGTATGCTTCTATTTGCTATAACGTTCTATAGATATCTACTTACAAAAAAGCTAGAATCATCAGCATATACCCTTCTCGAGACTATTCAACTATATCTGAAATATTTTTAGTTTTGCATAAAAGCGACGTAAATCTATATGGCAATATTAAATGAACCATCCTGTATGTACATAAAATCCACAATTTAGTTATAAACAATTTCCCAATAATCCAGAAGTTCTTTAAATATTTCGTCTGATTTGCGTTTCGCCTGTTCCCTTTTTGCGCAAAATCAATTTAATAATTACCGTCAGCGAAATCGCTCACTCCGTTATAAATTCCTGCGCAAGATGACTGCTATAAACTATTTCACTTAGCGTGAATCAATATAGATTCAATTCAAGGATCTCTTCGTTCAAACCTTCAACAGGGATCACCGCAGCAATGCCTCTAAAATTAGTGATTTCGATGCCCGCGGAGACGTTACCGGTGAGGCGGCTGAGAACTTTGCGAATTGTTCCTTCGAGCGATCCTTCAAGTTCGTTCGCGCGACACGTACATATGTGAAAAGTTATTAAACTTTGAAATTGCCCGGGAACTTCACAAACGTCCCGCGCATCGTTGAAATTTCTTCCGTGGACACATTTCCCGGAACGCGCGAACCCAGTTCGCGAAATGGGAAAATCTCCGGTGATCCTTTTATAGATGGTCGTGTTGCCGTCATTGATCCTAACACGCTTGGTGCCCACCGGATAATTAAAATTGAAAAATCCTAAGAGTTAATCTTATGATAGTGAGAAGGAATTCCTAGTTGAAAGTAAGGCATTAATTCTAATACTAAAATAAGATTCTCATATTCTAGAATGGCGATATTTTACTATGATGATATTCTACGATGGCAATATTTTATTATAACAATATTCCAGTACGAGAATGTTACAGTACGACAATATTCTAGTACAAAAATATTCTAGTACAAAAATATTCTAGTAC
>CM052088.1:12248491-12259950 GCA_028453745.1 Agapostemon virescens
CACCTATTCATTGACTCCAATCCTAATGAGAACATGCCGGAAGCAAACAACTCCTTATTTAAGAAGTCTCAAGATAGTTGCAGTAATTATAGCACTCGAATCGAATTCTGGTGACGTAGACTAAGATTTCTAAATTAGTAATTTATTTTTGTAAATTATTGATTCTTCTTCGTTGACTTTAGTTTTTATAAGGTTATTTTCTGAATGAAAATATCTACTTCCGGCGAGACTCCTGCGATTAAATTGAATTCTGGCATACAATGCATATTTTACAGATTATTGATCCCTATTCGTAGACCTTTGTTCTAACAAGAACTGCGCTCTGCACCAAATAACTCATCTTTGAAGACGTCTCTAAATTATTTTGAGAAAACGTTAAATTTTATGTGACTTTCTGTTCGCATGAATTATTAATTCCGACTTATTGATCTGTGCTCGTTAACCCATGGTCTAATAGGGACTGTGCTACACACTAAACGTCTCATCTTTAACAGAGCCTTAGGCTAGTTGCAAAAGTTTCCTGTATCTGAATCTGACACTGCTGATGGGATTCTGTTTATAATTATAACAGATTATTGATCTCTACTAGTTTCCGCTAGTCCCAATATTATAGGAATTTAGGAAAATTAATATCTTATAAAATGTTAAACATTAACTGGATCAAAATATCTGACAGACGCACACTTTCTCACGTTCCGCAATAGATTGCCTAATTCCATCTTGTTTGTTCCATTTCAACATTGTGTTATTAATCTTTAAACAAACTTTATGATCTCCATTCCTTACTATTTTATCTTTAGCACTGACATGTTTACAACATCCGCACTCATGCACATTCCTATACCTATCTTTACGGACACCTGTCAAATTAATGGCTAAAGGAAACCGCGTATTTTCTTTAAAAAATGATTAATTTAAAAACAATTACAATCTTAACGTACTTAATATAAGCCATTTGAATCTGTTAGAATTGCATAAATAATCACAAACTTATACAAACTTTTATTTTTCATACATTTATTCCGCGCATTTTGGGCCTAACGCTTTTCCACTTCTTCCGCGTTCTTCGTTTCTCACTTCAAAATTGCAGTTTTTAATGTTTTAATCCACTTTTAAAGCACTGTGATTTGCCAAGAGCATGCTTGCCGTAAGCTTCGACAAACATTCTATGAATTTCGTATGAAATTCACACAAAATTTCATATTCATAATAAGTTTCCATTAATCAAGACTAGTAAAATTCTAAATTAAAATGTTACATAATATAAAAATATTTTTTAATTTATTCAAATGCAATTCAGTAAATATCTCAAAACAAGAAATACATGACTTAGACCACTTACATAATTATGGGCACATATGATCTTATAAAAATTTCAAAATTTAATTTGTTTAAGTTATTTGCGATTTTTATTAGAAAATATAATTGAACAAAGAGATCTGAAACGATTCCTATGGAGGCTATTTTATAACTTCAATAATTGTAAAGTAAAAAGTCTGGAAAGGGTCATTTGACCAACTGTGGTAGGTTTAGTGTTAAGTACGAAATCCATCAAAATGGCGGACACCGTAAACGAAATGTTAATAAGGATTTGATATTTGTTAACTACTCCTATTTGAAAAATTTCAGAATTTGATAACAAGGCTTATGTACTTTTATGAGGCTTTATTTTCATGGACTATTTTTAATTCTTACGGATTATTGATCCCCACTCGTTGACCCTTGATTTAACACGTTCATAGTCCCCTGTCTCATATGTGGGTCACGGAGATTTGAACTGTAAACTTAATGCAATATATAATACAATCATCGATAAACCTTTTTTGAAATGTCTAGAAAAACACTAATTTACTTAAAAGAGGAATTGTTATTATTGCGTCCAACAAGCCCATTGTCTTTCTCTGTGCTCGAGTATAAATAGGTCTAGACTATGAACATGTTAATAAAGACTTGCCTCGTGCTAAATGACTTATCTTTGAGAAATTTTCTAACTGCGAGTCTCAGTCAATAAGTGTGTTACACGCTCTTCTAACTTTTATGTTCACAGAGGTACAGTCAATGTAACAAGTACTGCTACACCCTTTTAAAACAATTTTTTAAAATGTGTTCCATGCTGCTTGAATTGTTTTGGTACGCTTGGGAATGCTAATTTACTTGCTAATGTGTAATTAAATTTTTCAGTTACTGTTGTTCGTAATCGTGAACAAAAAGTGATTGTTACGATTTCAAAATGTACAATCAGCATTTTATAAACCTAAGCAAGTTATATATACATATAAACATAATTTTAACGCAATCAGGTGACGTATAAAAAAGCTTTAGCCATCGACACATGTAAAAATCCTTAAATTCTTTGCTCGAATTATTCTCACAATTTATGCAATCTTTAATAATTCCTGGCTCGTAGCAGTCTTAACTGATTACGTCGAAATTTTTTAAATTTGCATAACTCACTTACATTTATAAAAGTCATTTTCAATTTTCATTACAGCTAAAAATGTTAGAAATCACGACTGTCACTTGTTTCTTTAAAACTCTTACTATTTAGTAGCAAGTTTAAAAAAGAATTATTTGACTAATCCTAATTTAATAATTAACCGATTTATGTAACGTTAAAAACAAGAATTCAAGTCTTCTGGGCCAATTAAAAAAAAAATGTATTTCCTTTTGAAGGAAATAGGAATACTTTTCACACTGACTGTATGTAACTTGAATCTACAAAAGATATCTCATAAATTTTTAATTTTTTCTTCTGTGCTGAATTTATTTATGCATTACCTAGTAAATTATTCCTTCTGACATCTAAAAAAAACTTCTAATACTTTAGTCTAATTTTAAACAAGTTATCCGTTTCTAAAGGTTGTACGAATACTTTTTACACTGACTGTATGCACATCTCTATCAATTCATAGCTATACAGTGTGTTCAAATGTCAAAAGTTGCACATCGTTATACGAGTTTCCATTTTCAGAAACTATTTTTAACTGTTGTAGATTATTGATCGTCGCTCATTGACCCTACTTCTAATAATGACTTGACATTAAATGACTCGGATGAAGGAAGAGGAGCCAAGTAGCAATTTCTGTTTTTCTCTAATTATTTTAATGAATCGATAATATTATATCGATACCATTGAATTCTTCTAACTTTTCTACTGTCATAAACTTCAGCTACTTATTTTTAATGTAAACGAAATAAATCCACAGTTCACGTATCTCATAGAATCTCTCAAACAAATTGTAAATATTGTATGCTAGACTAATGCAATTCTGCTGATCAGAAGTGTGAATTTTTATGCGAGTTTATGTTGTTATGAACTAGTGAACTATTGATTTAATTCTAATAAGAGGGTGACTGGCGCAGAGTGATTGATCCGTGGGAAAATCTCAGCACAGTGTGGCAGCTATTACGTGACATAGCAAACTGTTTATGATAACTGTGATATAAGTAGGTAGTAATGATAAGAGGAGGTTGCATGATATTTGTTGAATGAGATTACTACATCGCAGATTATATGCATTTACGATATTTTCAATTTTTTTAAATTGTATTCAGCGTAGTACTTAAGACTAAGGAATAGGATTTTTATACTTTTGGAGTAATCCTTAACAGTTTAAATAAAATATTTACTGATTTTAATTAATTGACAAACATATTTACAGTATAGTAATATGTGAACTCTGAATTTTTATTTTTATGCAAATTCTTTTTTTAGAAGTCATCCTAGAAAAGTTAAGGTAAACAAGTATTCCTCATGGTAAAAATACATTGCTAATAGAATTACAAAGAGATTTCATCTGGTCATGCGAATTTATAAGTTTAAAGTGAAGGCTGTGAGATAAAATCCAATTATATTTCGCATATTAATAGTACAAATTGATTAAAAACAGTATAGACAGATTGGAAGTGAATTCATATGTCAATTTTATTCTCTGGTAATAATAGATGATAAAAATAGATTACACTGCGATATACAAGTAGACTGTCTGTTCATAAAATTTTGTGATTTTAATGAAAAATATCTTAGATTCGAAATAGGATAGAATTCTATTCAAATATCAATTTTATACTTTTGAGGAATAAAGTTTTATTCAAATATCACGTTTATTTTTTGAAAGACAAAAATGTTATTCAAGTGTCAAGTTTATTCTTCCAGAAAATAAAATAATAAAATACCAAGTTTATTCTTCGACATAATAAAACTTTACTCAAATATCATGTTTATTTTTCGCAAGAATAAAATTTTATTGAAATATCAAGTTTATTCTTTGCAAGAATAAAATTTTATTGAATTATCAATTTTATTCTTCAAACGAATTCTTCAAATTCAAATTAAAAAAATTATAAGTGCAGTACAATTATATGTTTTTCTAACTGGTAAATGTACGAACGACAAAACTACAAAAAATTTGCTACTAACGATCAAAGTGTGCCGGAGGTGATGAATACAATGACCGGAAATAAAACGTCATATAAAATGATTGTAAACTCGTGACTACGTTGTAACAATTCTGCACAGACTAATTGCAGTGCAGCAAACTGGAGAAACAACACTAATCAGAGGAAATACGAAATATGTCATTTTTCGTGATTCAACGAGCACGACCAGATCCAGACAATTACGACCTATCACAAATACCTTAACTGGCGATGACCTAATTGTCAAGTGCCAAGAATTGTGCACTTCATTGCCAAGGAAAGAGAACAGAGTAGCCATAGCCATCGACTCTACAGCACATGTAGAACATTACTATGTATACATGATTTGCTACATAGATTCTACATATATCTGAAGATGCGACAAAACTTGTTACATCACCTCTGGATTTTGACTCACTCGCCAGTACGTTGTAAAACAATTTACAGAAAATTGAAATCGACTTCGCATCAGATTATACTGATCTTGAAGCAAGGTCAGTTGAGAATATCACACGTTAGAATTCATTGCATCGATGTGACTCACTTGTATCTTCTAAACAAGTCAGATGTTTCAATTTAAAACACGTGTCACGTTAGATTAAGCATTAGTCATATCTTTTTACAAAGATTATGCGAGGAAATGCGACTAGCAAAAAAGATGCAGTGGCTGCCGAGATTTTTTACAAATCATTGATCTCCACAAAAATATACATGCAAAAAGTTAGAACAGCATTACTCATAAGTTACGTCAAAGATTGATAGAATGTAACCTCAGTGTAAAAAACAATAATTTATATTCAGCATTAGTCATATCTTTATAAAGATTATGCGAGTAAATACGACTAGCAAAAAAGATGCAGTGGCTGCTGAGTTTTTTTACAAATCATTGATCTCCACAGTAAATATACATGTAAAAAGTTAGAACTATAGACAGCATTACTCATAAGTTACGTCAAAGATTGATACAATGTAACCTTAGTGTAAAAAGTAATAAGTTAGAATGAACGATACTGAGGATAGACAGGAAGTAGATAATTAATGTTATTAATTCTTTTCCCGCACCCATGAGATTAGGCGAACAATGACTAATGATTCCAATGTTATTACTTTGTATCATTCAGTTTGTTTTCTAATCTTAACAGTGTTTGCATTATGATGCAATATTACGCGTGTAGAAGATTATTTCACAGAATTTTCTTATTTGGCGATTACACGAGATTAACGCATTATTATATTGATTTTTATCGAGACTAGTACGCGTATCGATTATTTGTCAATAAATTCGATATATATTTTTCATTGGCATTTCGTAATAATGTTATTTAACCCCTTGTATTACAGCAACGAGTCAGACTAGTGATGAAGATTTCGAACAGAATCTGCTGAATATGTATGTCCTTAATTTTCTATAAAACGAAATATAATTTTATCTAATTATTGTTCGTATATATAAAATTTCCTTTTCTTTTCGTCGTTCTTTGGAGAACGAAGAACGTCTAGTCACTGTTACCACAAAATAAATCGTAGGGCAAGGGGTTAATTTTCTTTTAACCGAAATAACATTCTTTTTAAGCTTTGATCGTATGCAATCCGTGGAGAATAGCTAGGCAAGCAGTAACTACAATTTTCACTTCATTTTTTGTTGTTTCGCGGAGGATAAAGAAAATCTAGTCACTGTTACCAGAAAATAAATCGTAGGCCAAGAGGTTAACGCTAGAACTACCAAACCAGTCATTTTGACTATTACTAATGACAGTATTGTTATAACTTCAGTAATCGCGAAAGAAATAAGTGGGGCCAGTCATTTCGACTGGTTTAATAGTTCTATTATTAACAAATCAGTAAAAATTCTTAAATATTCTTGAATTCTCGAAAAGCAATATCGTCTCTGAAAAGTTAATTACGTTAGTGTTATCATTTAATATTTATTATGTTTAAGATGTTCAAATTGAATATAACATCCTATATAATATTTCCTTTACTTAGCTATTAACTCTGACCACTCCAATGGTTCCTTTCAGGCGGTGCTAAAAGTTGCCATACCATTATTAAAAATAACTTTTACGTCACTATGTTTGCATTTAAGAAATCAGTAAAAATAAAAAAGGAATCATGTGTAATGGAACTATTCTATGTCAAAAAGTGTCACCACTTTGGAATTAAAATTGCTTGCGGTGCAAAGAGTTCAAGTTTAACAAAAATCTTGAAGTTTAATCTGTATTCTAACTGTATTTAACACTAGAACAATCAAACAATAAATCCAACGATATACATTGCTTTATGATAATAAGAAGACTGCATCTAGACAAAACTTCATTCAATTTCTATTTTAACACTTTAAGTGCCCAACCAACGACCTCAAAAATCCCATAAAATCAAAGTAATTTATTTAACAATGCAACGATTGAAATCTTAAAATGTATGACACAAAGTTATCCTACAACCTTCTTCTATTCTCTAGATTTCAACTAAATTTAGTGCAATGAATATATTACTGTATAAATTTATTTTTAAACAATTCTGTCACCCATATATGGGTGACGTGGCAGTGAAAGTGTTAAATGTGGTTCTTTAAAGAAGTACACCAGAAAATTACTAATGAAAGCATTTTTATAATTTCAGTAATTGCGAAAGAACTAAGTAGGGACCAGTCATTTTTCTGATTTAGTAGTTCCAATGTTAAAACCTGTCTGTGTCCAAAAATTGGTAAGAAAATGGCACTCGAGACAACAATAAAGTTTTCTGGTATAAATAAAAAAAAAATTACGGTACTGGGGGATAATTATTGTTCAGTAAAGGACGTGAAAGATTCCGCCTCGTCGCTGTCACACTTCAACCCGATAACGCATCGACCTGTTTTTCTCGGGCTAATATTTAAGCGTGAATCGCGAACTCTGCACGCGATTGGGTTGGATCGGCGAATGTGTAGTTTGACGCGTTCGTGTCCAGATTGTGACACGTGACAGGTCTGCTTTTCTGAATGGAGTTAAACGTGCCATCCGTTTAGCTTCCCAAGATGGATGACGTCTAGGTCTTTTTAGTCTCAGGATGACACAACAATAATAAGCTCGCCCGGAGTTGGCAACTGACCTGTATGATTTCTTTAACTTTTGCTGAGTCGACATCATCCAGCCGCGTTTGACCTATTTCAAGTAATAATGAAACGAGAGGCTTTTGATACAACAATATTGTTTTTCACGTTCACTGAATGTATTTCGCCCTCCGCGTCTCGCTATTTATTTGCATCGTCTCCGCGTCGTCCATTACACTGTCCGACAAATTGAAATCTTCTTTTTTTTTTTGTCTGGCTTGAAATATCTATTGGAAAGTGATGCATTGTCCTTCGTACTGATAAAAAAATTTTTTTTTCTAAAAAGGAACACGTATAATCGATATACCTTCCATAGAAACTAAAAACTTCAATTGTCAGCGAAATAATAAAAAAGAATTTATTTAATACTAAACCCACCGTTGCCAGACATTATTTCCTTTGACGTTGATTGAAATTTATAGGAGATGGATTTATGGCTTCAGCTTAGACTGTTATAAAAATTGTAGAGAACTTCAGTAAATGCAATCATGTGTAAAATGCATCACATGTATATCCCTATTAGTATTAACTTACAGTAGATAATGAAGTTATTGGAACCAGAGTACAAATAATATTTTTTGATCATGTGATAAATAATAGTGTTGTATAAATTTGGCATTGAAAACAACGATTCTTTGTACAAAGTGATATGAATTTAATGTGACTGATTTACGTTTAAAAAATTATTTAAATTTTACTTGTTGAAAAATTGATTGTTTTAATGTAAAATCGTTAGCATATATACAATTGGTCTTAATATATTAATGATCCACTGTTGTACATGTTAGAGGATATTGTTATTAAATTTTACATTTTTATGTAGCTGTAAATGGCAGTCAGAGTATTTTCTGTTTACAAAGCTGCAAGAAATTAGATTTCCTTTTGTGCAGATCTTTATTTAAAATTTTAAATAATACATCTATGTAATTGAATTAAATTAAATTTTACGTATCAGAAGCTTATTGATAAACTTTTAAGTGATCACAGTATATATAGAAGTAATTCTGTAATTTTCTGTTTAATAATAATTACAGAACTCCTTAACCCTTTGCGCTCAAGCAATTCCATTCCAAAAACGAACATACGAAATTAATTACTATTACTCGTTCTTAGAACATTAAAATTTTTATCGATTTCATAACTGCAAACCTAGTAATTTAAAAGTTGTCTAAATAATAGTATGGCAATTTTCAGTAACGTCTTAAAGGCGTCATTGGAGTGTCAATGATCGAGAAGTTCTCAACTGGCTATCTCCCTTTTTAAACAGTCAATAATAAAATTGTCGATAGCTAAAGTGTACATTTGTTTAAATACGAACATCATGAATTCGAATGTCTTTGCTACACTTTTCTAATTAAATGAAAAGAATGCTGTTTTCATTGACGCTCGGATGATACAACATATTCAAATATCAAATATTCAGTGAAATGTAAATTTTTTAGTCTCTAACGCGAGGCTCGGCTCGACCACGTTAAAGAAGACTTCAGATTTAATAGTCCCCGTAAATAGAACTGGAAAACTGTTCACACGTTCCGAGAAACGGCCTAGAATAAGTTAAATGCATCCGTGTGTGCCATATGTTGCTCATACGCTCATGCGTCAAAACCATTTTGTCCAACATATGGGTCATGGTATGGTGAATACGTTAAAATGTGCTCGGACATGTAATGTAGGTCAATGGACTCCTAAATTCAAACCTTCACGAGCCACACGCGAGTCACGCAACTAACAGCCACGGTATAAACTGTATTTTCTTCGAAATTCCTTCCTGTAATTGAACCTCGTAAATCTATCATAATCACTGAGCACTAAATATCGAAATATTGCTATACGGGTCACGATAAAATAACCTCGCACAACTAATTCACAAGGGAACATCGATTCTTTTTTCTAGAATTCTAATCTCAGAGAATTAGGAATTTCATAAATGCAATCTACTAATTGCACCAGCTGCATATGCTCAAATTCATATTTCCCCGACTGCCTTACAGACACGAAAATGAAAAAGAAAAGAAAAAGAAAAGTGTACGCGAAACGTGGCTTTGCTTTGGTTTCATAATACCGGAATACGAATTTTATGGATACGTATCATACACGCTTGCGAAAAGCTCATTATAGTAAAAAGGTTGATAAAGTTTAACGAGCGAACTGTAGACTCCTTGCAAGCATTGCACATTCTAACGTGAGTAGTCGCAGTGAAAGAAAATTGTACACGCGTGAAAACGAAGGAAATATCTTTGTGCGATCAATAGCATAAAATACCATGCGCGACAATTGCAAGTTGTGTGGTTAAACACTGAAAATTCACGAAACGATTCGCTATTAACCCTTTGCGATCGATCGGCGACTCCGAGGCGCCAGTAGGAATTGCAGTATCACTTTTCAAAACTGTGTTCACATTAACGAATTCGTTTGTAGTCTAGAAATTGCTGAGAATTCAACTGTTGAACAGGGAAGACAGATTTAACGTCAAATGCATAATGCAAAATTTTGGAATTAAAGTTGCTTCGACTGCAAAGGGTTAATTTGATACTTATATTAGTCTAAGTGAATCGTTACGTGTATGAATAACTGGAAACACTTTTTTCGTTTACTATAGTAATATTTAACATTTATTCAATATTTCAATTTAACACAATTTTCTGTTTGCGATATTAGTTTAATTTTTGGATTTTTTTTTAATTTTCTTTGCGCATTTCTCTGGAAAATCGTCATCAAATTTAATACAGAGAAATAGTATTATATAGTTTGTCTTTTAAAGCTCATTTATTAAATTAAATTTAGCAAGTACGAACATTTAAAAGTAATGTTTAACACGTCAATTTTAAGTATTAAATAGTTAAGTAAGGATTAAATTAGTTAAGTATTAAGTATTAAATAACTCACATTTGGGTTTAATCAATTTTAAGCTTTCTATGTCGTACTTTCCAGTAAATTCAAAATTGTTTAAAATTATTTATATTGATAATTGATGCCATAGTATTTCTAAAAGTTTACACACTTACGAAATGACTCCGAGAAACATTAATTAGGTCAATAGTAATTTACCCACGTTCCAAATAAATCTAGATTTACTTAAAATGATTAATAGCAACAATCGGACTGCAGTTTTCCCAGATCTTACAGAATTATTTCTCAAAACAGAGGATCATAAACTTGCGCGGATTTTCATGATTTACGTGCGCCATGGTGGCAGAGAGCGCATTAAGCGCATTTAGTGCGAACAAATCTCTGTTTGATTCCCTCGAAATTACTCCGTACAAGGTCTTGCATAAACATGAGCAATCCTGTCGGCCGCGGCCGCGCAAGTCCAAGTAATTGAGAAAATAAAGAAAAATTGCACTTTCTCCGAGCGCACTTTATCATTTTATTGAACCGCGGAATGGCCGGGCTGTAATCGCTCGGTAATCAAACGGACGTACGGCAACAATTTGCTCGCACATTATTCAACAAAGTATTGCATTAGCTTCCCCCCGGTGTGTCTGTGTGCGCGTTCTGTAATCTTGGCCGGCCTCGCGCACGCGATTTATAGTCTATCAGTTTCAAAGCGAAACCTCCAACCTCCCACACACATTCGAATATCGCACATGTCACCCTGTTGCGTCTCCTGAACCCTCGATCCACGCCGCCGTTTGCCCGTAGACGTTTAAATTCCCTCCGATAAAAGTGATTTCATTCGTACTCACCGATTTTCGTCGAACAAAAAGATGCTGCAGTCTCTCCCCCTTTCTGCTCACCTCTCCTTCGGCCGACATCGATCCTCATCAATCCTCCCCCATCACTCGCGAGAATTTACTTCCGATGTTCTCTCACAATAGTGCGCTCTTTATTTTTCAACCCGCGCCCGCCTATCGATCGTGACCGATTCCAGTTAACAGAGTACTCGCCAAGGCTTTCCAAGGAATTATTGAAACTAGACAAGGAATTCCTCTTTTAAATGGAAACCTTT
>CM052088.1:12264950-12285233 GCA_028453745.1 Agapostemon virescens
CAAAAATTTGTTGACTCTTTTCATCGAGACTAACTCATGCTAATAGGACTTGCTAAAGTTTTCTAAAGAGTTATTTAAGCTAAACAAGATATTTCTATTTTAAATGGAAACTGTCAAGATTACCGCCCTGAAAACCGCCCTATTGCCCCTGAAAATCGAGACAATTACGCAAAATTTGTGACGAAAAAAAATCGATGACGACAGCAGTAATCCAAATTGGGAATCTCAAAAACCTGCAAAGGCAAAAATTTGTTGACTCTTTTCATCGAGACTAACTCATGCCAATAGGACTCGCTAAAGTTTTCCAAGGAATTATTGAAGCTAAACAAGATATTTCTATTTTAAATGGAAACTGTCAAGATTACCACCCTGAAAACCGCCCTATTGCCCCTGAAAATCGAGGCAATTAGGCAAAATTTGTGACGAAAAAAAATCGATGACGACAGCAGTAATCCAAATTGGGAATCTCAAAAAGCTGCAAAGACAAAAATTTGTTGACTTGTTTCATTGAACCGAACTCATGTTAATAGAAGACTCGCCAATGCTTTCCAAGGAGTTATCGAAAATAGAGAAGGAATTTCTCTTTTAAAAGGATACCTTCGAGTTTATCACGGAGTTCTCTAACCAAGGGAATTAAGCAAAAGGTCTGTTTGTCGATGCTCTGTCCAGACCAACAAATTTGGCAAGGGCACCGGAAAAGCCGAATTACGGACCTCGAAAGGCTGCTTCGAATTCGGAGCAGCTACACACACGATTGTGAGCGTTCGATTAACAAGAAAAATTTGTTGATCGAGACCGATTCCCAATTAACCCCCCAACTGCGGTATTCGCGTGTATCTTGACTCAGAATCGATCAAAGTCGTCATCTAATTACACAGATTCTAGCGATGCAATTAAACGAGTAACCGATATATTACGATCAACAGAAATACTAATGAGTTTGCAAGAAGTTCCAGCAAAGTTGAAACTTATTTAAACTTATTGAATAGAGTAGCGAATAATCTTCTACATCATCAATTATAAAATTGCAATTATAGTGGATTTTTCTGGGAGTCTAAAAAGGTCCCAGCAGAACTTTACAATTGTTCTCTAAGTTTCTGGAACCTGTACACGACACTTCATTCGTTCCGACGTGCTGTATACGAATATGACTTTCGTTTTTAGTTGAAATCACAAGGTACCGAGATGTTCACAGAAAACTTTCTTATTAGCACATTACATTCTTATCGAAAATGAATGTGCGTGTCTGTGACATAGACACAAACATCGCTGACAGCTACAGCAGGATTCTTAAACGAATACTGGTTTGGTTTGCCACGTTTTCCGTCTTATTAACACTGGACAGGGAATTTCTCTTTTAAATGGAAACCTTCAGCCCAGAAATCCGTAAAGTCCTCCGACCAGGGAAATTAGGCGAAAGTTCTGTCTTGTTGTCGATGCTCTTCTCGGACCAAACTAATTTGCAGAGGACAGCGAAAAAGGCGAGTTCGAAAATCACGAAAGGATGCTCGAAATGTTGGAAGTTCTAGTAATGAGAGAAATTTGTCGACTTCTTTGGCAAATTGAATCTCGAATTTTGAAGTTCGATGGGAGAAAGTTAGAGGGAAGAGAGGAGAAGAAATTTTGAAAAAAATGTCAATTGGTCAGAACCGCCAAGAAAATGCCAAGTAAAGGTTGCATCTCGCAACTCTTTTATATAACAAGTGTTTACATAAAACATGAAACAAGCATTTCACAGATATGTGACTGAAACATATGTAAATCATGAAAATTTGATTAAGATCGAATTTTATTTTATTTTATTAAAATGGTGTCGAAAATAAAAATTTTATTTTAATGATTAAAATTTTAAAATTAAAATAGTGTCGAAAACGATGTAATTCGTTGTTTTATTACGATCTCGATTGAATGTTTGTAATTTACATATACAGGGTGTTACTACGTGCAAAAACAAGTCGAAAAGAAAGAATGACATTTTTTCGTGCGACGCTACGTTTTTGAGTAATTCGAGTTTGAAGATTCGGCGAATACGTACGCTATTAGCTGGTGTTCGGCTGACGCGTCTGTGCATGATCGACCGGATCTACTTACTGCGAATACTAGAGAATACGAACACGATTTTCAAACTCGTTTTTCTCGAAAACGAGGCGTCGACCGAAACAACGTTACTCTTTCTTTTCGACTTGTTTTTGCATGTAGATTTACCACTGGGTTGTTTGTACCACGATTTATTGTTACTCTCGTTAAACTGGATGTTTCGCGGAGGAAAGAAGACCTATCGAAACTTTGGCACATTCTTTAACGAAAATAATTTTTTAACTGTCACGATGAATTTTGCTAAGCAAATTTATTATTTGTAAAATGTTCATTTTGAATTGCAGAACAATAAAATTTAATATTTATTTGAATAATAATTATTTCATATTTATGTGATTGATATTTATTGAATTGCCTAATAGAGATTTAGCCCTTGAATGAGGGGACTTGGGTCCATTTGGACCCAGCATTTCCGAAGCATCTTCTAGTTAAGCAGATTTTGATAAATAATTTGAATTGAAGGTTATTTAGTTTGTTTCAATAAGATCAATAAATTAAATACGATAATTTTGAAAATGTATTATAGAAAATTGATCGACCTAAATGGAGTTGTGCCACCTATACTATAATCAATAAGGCGTTTCGAGTGTTGTAAGAGTTGAAATCGAAATATTTCATGCAAACAGGAACTTTTGGTATTTTCGAGGCATAGAACAAGAAGCATCTTCTCGAATGGTGAATTGAAAGTGCTAACCAATCGTTAACGTGAGAAACCTTGTTGTTTCAAGGATGTTCAGTTCCAGGTGCAGAATGATGACTTTACTAACAATCGATTTAAAAGTTGTTAATGACTGAGTAATTGCAGACAACTGTGAACAGCACTGAACCAACTGGTTTCCCAGAAATTACACACGTTTGACATATAGTATTTTTCTTTTGCAGATAATGTTAACATTAACCGTTGCATAACGAAGAAATAAAAATTCCAGAACTTGTTTCGCCTGATCCTATTAAACATTTAATTGGAAAATCTTCGTGATCGTTCCAATTTAATCTCCTGCCTGAATTCTGTTTCAGGACTTTGCAAAGATACAAGACGCCGAAGAAGGTCTAAATATGTTTGCGATATGCTATGCTTTAAAATTTCCTTAATTAAAACGTTTACTGTCGCACCACCGTCTAGAAGCTCCGCAAAATCAAAGTAATTTAGTTAACGAGACCCGAAATGGCAAAAGTTTAGTATAGAGGCCACACACTTTGAACCCTTTAAAGCTCACAAATCCTCGCGAAATTTGGTTTAGCCAAATATGTTACGACAGGAATTAATCGTTACAGATGGCCGAAGAATTGTGTCACCCATGTAACACGATCATCCACATCGATTGCTGCATAATCAAGTAGTTTCGCAACTTATTTCGCTTAAAGTTCCATTGAAAATTTAATTGCTGCATCCTCGAGTCCCTACAATTCGATATCTTATCACCGTTTATACACTTCGTGTTCACGATTAAACAAACGTTATTTTAAAACATTCAAAAAATGTCAGACGTCAAAAAGTGGTCGAAGCAAGTTTGCTACCTAAATAGCAGACTATCTCATTCCAAATTTCCTCAACTAACACGTTAATCGACGAACTGTCTCTAAGATTCCACAGAATCAAAGTAATTAAGCGAATTGAACCTAACAAGTCAAAGTTTATCACAGTGATCACTTCTTCGATCATTTTAGATCCTACAAATCCTAATAAAATTCGATTCAGACAAATATCACAATTTAGAACGAAAATTGATCGTTTACTCTCGGTGACCCACTTTCCTTCTATCAAAATCCAAATTTCAACAAAACGTTAAAAATTAATTCCCAGACTTTCCTTGGATTCATTGATCACTCAGAAAAACGAATAAAATATGTTCCACTGCCAAAGTTCTACGTCGAAAATAAATTCTAATATATTCATCACATTCTACAAATAATTAACGAATCTATGATTCCAACAACGAAAGATTCGAACTAATCAATTTCTACACTAAACGCACATCGACGAAATTTACAAAACTGCCGAACGCTTCCATTACGTGGGAGTTCGGTAACATGGCGTTAAATTCTTGCGACAGAACTGCCGACGTCAAAGTTACATTAAAGATGGACGAAGAATTGTGTCACCCACGCACGATCAATACGGCCATCAACGTGTCAAAAAGCGTAGATTTTCGGAAACATGGTCGGCGTTCCTCGCGAACAACGAACGAACAGCGGTTTTCTCGGTGTGGAGACAGAAGAGAGAAAAAAAAATGGACGGAAACGAATTCGAGATTCGTTGGACAGCAAGAATCCAGGTAGCGCAGGTCACGAGCAATTAGGCCAGTCCGCGGACGATGATTTTTCCGTATGGAACGGCGGCCCGGTGCTCGTTCGCGGTTAAGCAGTTAATTAACCGATACGAACGGGTAACGAATCGAGTCGTGAGTGGCGGATAACTCGTGTGCAACAGTTGACTGGGGAACGATCGACAGGGAGGACGAGTAATTGCGGTAATAGTTGCACAAAAGTGGCGGCCGATGTGTGTACACAAGCGCCGTAGGAGCGTGTTATTACATCGGAGTAAGAAATTACCTTTTGGTGGCGCGTAACGACTCCGCGACACGGAACCAAGTATCAACGGTAATTACAGAAGCTGCGAATCGGGATTGCAATTTGTCGGGCTGCATCGCGCCGCGTCGGCCCGCCGCATCCCAGCTGTAATCGCTCGAGCCCCGGCAATGGATTTTTACCCTTATAAATCAACCCCCGTTATCCTTTCAACGTCGCCAAGGACGCGGCTTCTTTCATTCGAAACCTCCGCCGAGATAAATGGCAAATTGCGGATTCGTTAATCGCATTTCTTATTTTTTTATTCTTATTCTTTAAACTCCTGTTCGATAGACTCTGCTGCTGTGCTGGCAGGAGATAGCCAAGAAATACGTTACCGAAGAAAATTCCACGAGGAACCGAAGAGCCCAGTGCTCGCAACTTTGCGAATACCTTGGCCGAACGAACTAATTAAAAGGCGACGGAGCAATTTATCTGACTAGTCCACTTTTGGTAGTGGTCTTGCCCCGACCCCGGTCGAGCTCTACGGGCTAATCGACTCTCGCTGCCGCATGCATGGCTTTAACACTCGGAAACTGCACTCGCTGTGGGCTCGTTAATAAAATTCTCAACTTTTAACCATCGTATACCGGCACACTGTGGTCCGATGAATGGTATTATCCTCTACGACCAACGTATTCGCGACATTTTCCGAAATATTATGGAACTCTGTCCCTTCGTCGTCGACTATAGGCGACGATCAGGTAAATTGATGCGATTAGACTGGACCGAAATCTTTATGCGAATTCTGTGAAATATTTTTAGATATCCAGAACATGGACGAATTCATTCTGTCCACCGAACGGTTCGCAGTAATAAAAATTAAATGTGTCACTAATTCCTGCTTTTCTTACATTTTTACAATTTTTCGAACGTCACTAGTGCACGCAGATCTAGTTATGACACTCAGATTTGATTAATAGAATACAAATTTTGATTTTAAAATTTATTTTAACGAATTAAACGAATTATTAAACGAATTGGTGTTTGCAATAATGATTAATAAAATGGAGCAGATATTTATAAAAAGAAATAGAGCAGAGTCCAGGAATATTTGCAAAATGTTCGCTGACCGTCGATAAGAAGTAATTAGACGTGAAGGTAATCGATCTAAGAAACTCGAATGCGAGCGACAAGAAACCCTTGGATTATTCTTACCATATCGCAGTAAAGAATTAGGTCAACGTTATCGAATGATGGCGAGACGACAGGATACGCCGGAAAGCCATAGAAAATCTGCTAGAACAACCGGAATTATCCTACCGATCGAACTCTGGATTTTAGCATTTCAAATCGCGTAGACGAAAAAAGCGTGGAGCCCTGCGGGATCAAAGATTCCGTCATTTAACGAAGTGCAGCCTCGTGAATGTGGAACACCCACTCGGCAATGGACCGGTCGGCGATTCTCGGATGAATAGAAACACCAGATAATCCGAAGAAAATGGAATAAACGTTCGACCGGCACTGAAACTTTCAGCTTCCTCGATTCTCCTGGCCCGAAAATGGACACTTGGAGATTCACATGGCACCGCAGCATCTCCCCGGGGCAAATTGGGCGATTTACGAATTAGGAGATGGCCGGATATCTCTGCGGAATACAGAGGACCGATCCGGAAGGTTTAAAAACGGACATTCGGAGGCGAGAACTTCTCGTCCCCCGGGCCGATAATTCGCGTTTGTGCGCCGGATGAAGCGGAAAGGAAAGAGAGAAGATCGGGGGGGGGGCCCCCGCGATGGTCGTACAATACGACCGAAACGAGAAGTTAAATATTGAACGCGCGTTGTTGGCACCCCTTGGTCGCCGGCGAACGGTAGAGCATCGCGTTAATTCGCTCGATTTACAGGGGAATCGTTACGTTACCTGATCGCGTCAATTAATTCGCCGCTTCGAGCCCCGATTCGACCGCGAGGTTCGGTACATCCCAGCGAATTTTTGCCCGCGAGCTTAACCGAGTCGAGATCGTTCAGCTCGTAGAGAAGCCACAGGCGCCGGGAATTATTCGAGGACTTCGCAGAATTTCATTATGGCGATCACTCCGTTCCGCAATATCGGCTTTAAAAGTGACCCCGTCGCGGAGAGCACGTAGTAATAGCGCTTGGACTTCGACAGGAACGCGAAAAACGCGCAGACGGTACGCGAGAGACAGCGGGAGAGAGAGAGTGAAAGAGAATTGTTCGTTGAAATTCGCGATAACAGAAGGATAACAAGTTTGCCCAGCGAGCGACGCTTCGGAAGCGAGAGACTGCGCTGCGCGCGGCAAGAAGTCGCCTGGAGACAATAGAATTTGCAAAAAGTTCTTCCGGTCGGCGAGTCGATCGGGCGAGAATCTGCTGGAGACGCAACGAGGGTATAATTAAGCGGAGCAATTAACTCGAACAAGCCAGCAACAGCGTGTGCTGCGCGAGGAAAGAAACCGTTTTCTGACGGAATCGATAAGTCGAACAGAGAAACCAGCTTCCCTGGATCGTAATAAATTCGTCCTGGATAGAGCGAGAGAATGGAGAAAGAAGAGAGAGGAGAGAGAGAGGAGGAACGGTACCGGGACAGCAGCGATTTGCAGATCGAAGCCCCGCGGGTCTATCGATCAAGGTATCTGCGCGCCGGGCAGCAATTCAGGCGAGTGGATCCAAGGGCTCGTTGGAAAAGTGTAATACGCGAGTTCGCCACGGGAGGAGGATGCGGGGCATCGTAGAAATTCAAATTCGATTTACATAATGCCCGGGGTAGGCTCGCCGCGAGAGAAAGTCAACAAGTAACTGGCGTCGTCGGGCCTGTCCGGGCCAAGAAAAAGCGGGTAGGAATCTGCTGAAATTTTCAACGCGTTAGGTCGGCCAGGAAGCAGCATTGTGTGTCCGACCCGAGTAGAGGGGGCCACACAAAAGCTAACGAACCGTTCGAAGGGAACACGAAGACCCGTGGAATGCCAACGAGCAATTTGCAACCTCGACGAGAAACGGAACGGACGAGAAGAGGTATCTGGGAGCAGCTGATCCCGAGAAGCGCGACTCTGACAGTTCGGATCGAATGTCCACTGGATCGAACCCACCACCTAGCGCGCTCGAAGGGTGATCTCCTTTTTTCTTTTTTCCTCCCACCGGAACCAGTCACAGACCGCACGACACCTGGTCGAAACTGTCCGGGATCGGTGCACGGACTCTCGGTTTTTACCCGATAAATAATATCGTGTCTCACTTGGCCAAACCGTGGATGATCTCGGGGAAAATTCTGTCCGCCGTTGAGCGCGCGACAACAACCCCCGAATAGCCGCTGCTCGATGAGAGAGAAAGAGAGAGAGAGATCTCCTCGAGAGAGCACAAGCAGCGCACGGTGTGCCTCTCGAAGCCGCACGTTTCCCTGACGCGGTACGAGGACGAACTGCGCGGCCGAGAACGGAACAGAAACGGAACCGTTCCGAACCGAGTCGAACCGAACCGAACCGAACCGAAGTGGACGAGGCCGAGTGTCACACACCGAGTTGTCCGGAGAGAGAGTGCGGGTGTACGCGCGAGAGGTATACGCGGCGGACTCGGCGAGACTCGGGCGCACTTCTCGAGTGCAGCTGGCCCAGCCGACAGACTACTCGGAAGAGAGACCTCAGTGGGATGGCAGTTTAAATGCAACTATGCTTCCTCGGGTTTGGGTTGAGCGCGCAGGGTCCGAGTCGGCGGCGCTCGGTCGTGCTCGGCCGCCCTCGGATCTCGTCGATATGCCCATAGACACAGTGTATATGTCTATGGATATGCCGTGTCGTACCATGCTAAACTATGCTCTCTCGCTACCTTCTCCCTTGTGTTCTACTCTCTAGCTTCGTGTAACTGTCCTTCTCCCCCTCTACCCCTCTCTCTCCCCCACTCTACCAACCCCCTCCCTTATAACTACCAGTCCCCCCCTTCCTTGCCCCCGTGACCATCAGGGTCTCGCGATCGCTGTTACTCCACCTGGCCAGCCAGCGCACCTCTGTCGCTCCCATCAGAACCCGGTCTCTCTCTCTCTCTCTTTCTCTCTGCCTATTTCTCTCTCTCTTTCTCTCTCTGTCCTTCCAGCGGCTTCTTCCTTTCTTCCAGCGGCCCGTCTCGCTCCCACAAGACGATGCACCGAGAGTCGTCTTACAATTAGTGTTGGTCACCGGGACGCAAAAGTGGGAGTACCCACCGGTGGCACAGGTAACCCGCTGCCGTTGCTGCTGCTGCTCCGCTGCTGTTGCTGATCGCAGTCGGTGGTAGTGCCGCCGGTGTGTTCCGACGGTGGTGGTGGTGGTGGTGGAGCACGAGGTTGTGTGCGCGACGGTACGTGAGAGTGCGGGGGTGTAGCTTGGTCGGACGGATGGGCGCGGGACGGGGTAGCAGGCCTGGAGGAGGGGGCAAGGAATGACGGTAGTAGGATATCGACGACGGTAGGGGGAGATGCGAGAGGAGGGGAACAGACAGAGACGGTCATATGGCGCCCGAGTCGAAACGGGGATGTCTTATGTCATTTTTCTTCGCGATATTCTAACGGGTGGCCCTCGAACAACGGGACTGCAGACTTAGTTGGCTCGGAAGTAGAATCAACCCTCCCCGTCGCACGATTCTCATAGAAATTTTCCGCATTCTCTTCGGTAACTGCTCCGCAGACCCGGGTAGACTTTAAACCGGCGACCCCGTTACTCCGGAGATTTTTGTGGAATTTTTATTGTTTTTTTATTGGGCTTCTCCGGGGCGTGGGAGGAACGGTAATTTTCAAGTTTATTGGCCCCGGAGTAATATATTCTTTATAGTTTATCGACGGCACGGTAATTGGGTTACGGCGAAGATTTCAGGAGCTTGCGTTTCATATTTTTTCCGCGCTGTTCTTGCTTCGGAAGAGAAAAATTTTTCGCTCCTACGCTATCCGCTTTTGCATTTTTATATTTTCGGCTTACCGGATCGAAGTTGGACCAAGTTTTTAGCGGTCGCGGGCTCGTTTCGTTCGATCCTTTGGCACACTTGGCGAGCACACTCGTCATGATAAAACGGTAATTACTGTTTAAATCAGCGGTTATTATGTGCTGGTTAGATTGAAAGTTTTGTGGAAACTGTGTTGCATGGTCGGGAATTTCGAACACTTCGCATCAATTCCATACGAAAATGAAGTAAAACAGGGTAAAAGAAGATTTAAAATTTTTAGGCATAATCGACGTGTAAACTTTGACTGCCGCATGCGTCATATATCACTGACGTAATTTTATTCCCAAACTTAATAATCATTGTTTACGAATCAAATATAGCCATTGTTTCAGTAGTAAGTCTTTTAAAGCCACACGTCAGCTGTATTATTCCCAAAATGTTTTATACATATAATTGTTTAGACAGAGGATGGAATTATTCAAGTTCGTAAATATCTATGTATCTGACGCAATATTATATATTGATTATAAACTGGAACAGTTAAACAAAACGATCAACAATAAGCATATTTCGAAGCTCTCCTTCATCCACACACATTTCTTTATTTATACAATCAAATTCATTTCATAAATTTTTCTTTCATTCACTATATTGCTTTTTCAATTTCACTTTAAAACTTTTTGTGTTGCTTTTTAATAAATCAGATTAATCAAAGCAGTTGCTACTTTGACTAGGATATTTCCAATATTTGGTATTATTCATTTATTAAATATACCTATAATTGTGGATAGGCTATGAATGCACGAAGATGAAAAATCTGGTTGTGATAGTCAATTAAATTTTCATTAAAAACTAGGAAAGACGTATTAATATTTTGTTCGAACGAAATCGTAACGTACAATGTCTTATGCAACCCTCCCATTCAATTTACTAAATATACCTACAATTTTGGATAGGCTATGAATGCGCAAAGATGAAAAATCTGGTAGTGATAGTCAATGAAATTTTCATTAAAAAACTAGGAAAGACGTATAAATATTTTAATATTAAAATATAAAACAGATGTATCGAATATAATGAATTGTATTGCAAGGTGTGATTCCCGTAGAAATATAGTCGCATTTAATCTAGGAAAAACGAATAGATTTTAGCAGTTTAATTACATATATTTCTGCAACGAGCTCATTTACCGCACGCCAGTAAAATCTAAAATTATTATTCGTCGCCTTTCCTGGCTCGCATAATAAAAAGAAAAATATAAAAGTTTCACAAAAAGCTTCCGGTAAATGGGGTCACCGTTAAGTCTCCACCTTCCTTTTTTACCGTTTCTCACGGTTCAGCTACGAAATAATAAAAATTTCTTAAAAATCTTACGCTAAACGGATTAAAAATGTTGAACCCGGATTTGCATTTATATTTAGTTTTATTTCTTGAATTCGGTACGCGTATAGTTTCTGCCCGGTACAAATACGCTTTGTTTATTGCTGCGAAATATTTTAACGTTGCGAACAGCTTTTACGGTTCGGTTAATGGCGGCGTGAATATAATAGCATTTGCTATAAATAAAACGAGTATCGTCGAGCAACAATTTTTTGAGAATTTTCCTGCCTGGTGTTGATATATTTAGTATTATAATTGGATCAACATTAATTGGTTATTCAAGGCTACCTCCATTCTATTTCTAGAATGACTCATTTCATTGAGAGTGGGAGAAGCGACCCTGGGAAGCACAATCGACTTTGTAGTTAACGCTCGGCTCATAAAAATATTCTGATCCGTTATAATCGTTCCATTAACTAAATTCTCGAGCGAACCATATACAGAATATCGGTTACGCCGATTACATAAATGACTACTATACCTGGTGTGATGTTTCGAAAAGAAACAACATTTTCAAACTGCATTTGAAAGTGTGAATTAATTCGTTGCTCGCGTGTGCATAACGGAACTGTAACAGTTCATGAATAACTTGTTTATTGTTAGATTGATTAACCGAGAACTGTGCAAATTAATTGCAGTAGAATCTGTTTATACGGCTTACATTAAATTTGTTCATAAAAGGTTACGTGTTGTACGTTGCAAATTTAAAACTGGCAGATTTATGCAATCGAAACTAGATAAAGGAATTACAAAAAACATTAATTATGTAGTTATTTTATTTTTACCATGAGTGGTTTCCTAGTAGCATATCCTAAATCACATATTCTTTTTCTTTCGGTTCTAATTTTTATTAAATTACTATTTTTTAGGGAAGTCTATTTGAATCGAATAATTAAATACAAATTTTGTAATTTGATTTCATAGATTTAAGATAATTGAATTCCTAGATATATTTGAATTTGCTAAAACTTTGAAGCAAAAATATTTTTGACTATTTCAGCAGAAAAGGTAAAATATGTATATTGTGTTATAGAGTAATGTTAACAATCCTACCTACATATTTTAATATCAATGTAACGAAAGTGTCGAAGTGAATGATTTTTCTTTCGAAAGTTGGTATGTTTGAAATTTTTTGCAGCTTTTATTATTAGGTGTGTGTGGATATGTGTGGTGAGAAGGAGAAAGGAGTATAATAAATGAAACAAAATTCAGGAAATGAGGTTGAATGAAGCATCGTTTCGAAAGATGGTTATTATTATTTATTTTGTTTACTTGTGCTGCTTTAAAATTAATGTACTAAATTTTTAAACAAATAGACATTTACTAACTTTAATAATTCCTTCATCTGCTAAAACAATGTATACACAATAGCACTTAGTAATTAATAATTTTTTCAAAGGGTATTCTATGGTTTAAGTAATTATATCACAAAATTATAGAACTACATTACACTTTTCACTGTGCCTATGCACTATGCAAAAAGATACTGTATTTAACCATTTAATAAATAATCTGCACTGTAATTAGAAAAACAATTCAAGCAACTTATAACTAAAAATAATCTCTTCCATGAAACTATATAAAAAAGAATAACGATAACAAAATAAAGTAATGAATATTGTACCCAAATATAACTAACAGAAACATACAAATAAACAATCCTATTAACTGGAATGTATTATCAAGTAAATAATAATTGATCCAATTATTAAGAAAACATTTAAATCAATCTATAAATGAACAACAATTCTTAATGAAGTGTTTGATTCAACAAAAAGGTAATGTGTAGCCAAACAAAGAATTTACACATTCTACAAGTAAAGCCACCTTATTACCGATACGCTTTACCAAGTAAAACCACAATGTATCCAATTATTAAGACAACGATTAAAATAATTCGTTAGTAACGAACTTCCAGCCTTCATCGAATTTTTTGACCAATCAAAGAACGTAACCAACCATCAAGGAAACAATTAAAATAATTTACAAACAAACTGGCTCTTTCACCGGCGCGTATCAATCAAAAACAAAGTATCCAGCCAACGAGAAAACAATAAATCAAATTTCCTATCGATCGGCTGTTTTCCGCGGCACGAAGTCGAAGCCAGTAGTCGAGGATCAATACCCTATTCTAAAATAATGAGACAGCCGCGCATAGAACGAGCCGAAAGGGAGAAAAATAAAGCCAACATACTGGCGAAATAATTCCGGCGGCACTTTCGCGTCGTGATCGTTATTAAAGCGATCAATTTAATCGCGTCGCGATATACTGGATTGCAAACACGATGCACAATGTATATCTATATATATATGTGTATATATATGTATATATATTATATATATGTATATACAGTACATATATACAATATATAATGTATATTTTATATATATATATATATCCGCGCACTTGATTCGCCGCGGAAACCCCGCCGATTTCGAAACGCATTTCCACGCGTTACATTATTCATAGGCGGTAATGACATACTGCGAATATTATACATCTCGCGTACACCCGGTAAAACTATCAATTGTCCTCGATTCAATGCGACTCATTTCAGGCCCCGACGACGACGATGTTTCGCCTCGTTCATCCGTGCTCGTTTCTTCATTCTATTTTTCGTTTCCTCGTCCGTTTTTCTTCGTACAGTGGTTAAAAATGGTAAAAACACGAGCTAAATTCAAGCATTCAACTTCTTTCGGAATACTACCCCCCCAGCAAAGCTAACCCAGAAAATATTGTTATATACATTGAGCGTAAAAAATTATGCGTATACGCATTTAAAGAAACCTTTGAGGGAAATGCAACGGTGTTTAACGTTAGAACTACCGAACAATAAATTGAAGGATATACATTTCTTTGTAATAATAACGAGACTGCGTCTAGTAAAACTTCATACAATTCTTATTGTAACGTGTACGTTATTAAAAAAGTACATCCGAAAATTTCTGATGAAACTATTTTTATAACTTTAATAATTGCGGAAGAAAAAACTAGGGACCCCACTAAGGTAATTATTGTTTTGGGTGTAAAATATGTTATGATGTAGAATAAGTCGACGAGTAGGATTTATTGCACAAGGATTATTACTTATGTTATGCACAATTATTACTCCACAAGGGTAAATTCTATTTATATAAACGTGTACTTTTTTATGCAGGGCTTGTGGAATTTTTATTTAAATATATAATTCAATGTTTTTTTTATTTGTGTCTGTGTCCACATTTCAAAAAGTTATGAATTTTTGAAGTCTGCATTAATATATTTCAAAATGAATGACTAAGTACCTATACATAGTACGAGTCTATCATTATTCACAGTTTCAATATGGAAAATACTTTTGACGATATATTATAGTACTACGATGTAGTATATCGCAGTAAAATATAGTAAAGATTGTCGTATAATCTCATCGTATGTATAAAGGAAATATTAATATAGAAATGTATATGTTAGTTTTGCATAATGTATAGAATTAGCAAGGTAGATGAGAATTTATGGGTTTAATCTTCCGACAGCGGTGCCCTATATCTATTCTGACCCTGACTATCAAAGATGTTATTTAAGTATTCAATTTCTGGTAATTGAATTAACTGAACATCGGGAAAACCAATTTGTTTAAAAGAAATATCATTAAAAATATACTGAAAAGTATAAATAATTAAAGCTGCGATAAGTCTTAGGCATTATGAATTATACAGGTATGAAAATGGTCCATCAATCACGGGTTAATTTTCCCAGACGTTCAAAATATTTTGGCAACAATGCAAAAATTAGACAAAAATTCAGAAAGCTATTTGAATCGAAGTTACTAAGATTCTCCAATTCTAAATTCAGCAAAGCATTGGCATTTTTCAAGATATTAAATATTTACTGGTTACAAGCAAAAAGTTTACACTAAATTAAGCACAAATTATGATATCTCATCTTTTTCTTAATGGGCTTGCACCACTTTCATAATCAGTGGCTTCGAAACTTCTTTTATTGGCTAATTTTAAATTGAACAAAACATTGACATTTTTAAGATATTAAATATTTACTGGTTACAAGTAAAAAGTTTACACTAAATTAAGTACAAATTACGTGATATTTCATTTGTGTAATGGACTTGCACCATTTTTATGATGAGTGGCCATGCAATTTTTTTATTGGTCAACTTTAAATGGAACAAAGCATTGGCATTTTAAAGATATTAAATTTTTACTAATTACAAGTGAAAAGTTGACACTAAATTAAGTACAAATTACGTGATATTTCATTTGTGTAATGGAGTTGCACCATTTTTATAATCAGTGGCTATGCAATTTTTTTATTGGTCAACTTTAAATGGAACAAAGCATCGGAATTTATAAGATATTAAATATTTCCTGGTTACAAGTAAAAAATTTACACTAAATTGAGCACAAATTACGTGACATCTCATCTTTTTTGTAATGGATGCACAACTTTTATAATCAGTGGCTATGCAATTCTTTTTATTGGCCCATTTAAATGGAACAAAGCATTGACATTTTTAAGATATTAAATATTTACTAGCTATAAGTAAAAAGTTTACACTAAATTAAGTACAAATTACGTGATATTTCATATCTGTAATGGACTTGCACCACTTTCAAAATAAACGGTCCAATCAATTGTCGCCGTAATGAAGATCCTACGACAGGATTTAAGAAGGATCGTGCCAATCGCTAATAATTTATGAATGTACTTCGGGTTTTTTGCGATCTTGAACCACCGTGCTTGTTTCTTCGTCCATCGTCGTTCGTTCCTTCGTTCCTTTCCGCGTCTCTTCACCGTCGTTTCTCTTTCTTCTTCTTATTTCTTCTTTTTTTTTCACTAATTTCTACTTTTTATCTTCATTCGTCTCGTCCGTTCTGGACGCGACACGAGCGACTCTCACGTTCCCTCGATCGTAGAGCTGCGAAAGTTTCGCCGTCGGAAGAGAAAAGTTATCGTGCTCGACGGATTTTCAAACTTCGTCCCCTCGAGCGCTAATCGAGCCGGCCATTTCTGGATGAAAGAGGAAGTGGATTCCGCAGCCCGCGGCCCTCCAGATGCGTCATCTCCGAGATCCGAGCGCCGCAGACTCGATTATCACAATAAAATTTAATTGGCACGCCGCGCGCCTCGCCGTGCCTCGCCGTGCCTCGCCGTGCGAATCGGGACCACGGAATTTAAACAGTCTGATTTTCTCCGAGGGCTTTTTCCCCGTCGAATCATTTTTCCCTCTCTTTGCAGCGAGAAAACCGTGCCCCGCGCGAAACCGGAACTGTTCTATTCGCGGCGGCACGAAAAATGTTCCCGTATTCGTTTCCCGGGAAATCCGAAAATTTATATGTTGCCGGGAAATAAAGCGCTATGACTACGCGCGATTTCACCTCGCAAGTGAAGTTAAACGGGAAAGCAACTTATCGAGAAATTAACCTTTCGCCGCGCGGTATGCGAAATTGCTTTCTCAATGGCGAACTTTTAATTGTTGAGCGAACCGCCGCTTGGAATGAAACCAAGCCAAAACGCGACGTATGATCAACTTGGGCCAAAACGGTTCAAAATGATTTTTTGCCATTTCTCCTTTCTGAGACATTGCGAAGCTTTGTTAGAAAAATTTTACTGTATTTTAAATGTGTTAGAGAGTACCTCGACGTTTTTTAATCGGAAAATATTCATGAATCGCAAAGTTATGATTGACTTCCCGGAGGTCCTGTTATAAGGACCTCCTGCTCGCTTTCACCACCAGTTTAACTGAAATTAAAAATTTAATAAGGTTTGTGGGGGATACTTTATTATCTAACAATCACGCGGTTGCAGACCGTAATAAAATATCCAATGAAAGACTGTCGAACTTTTAACCCTTAATAGTCCAATGGCTCCTCTGAGGCTACAATAAAAATTTCCATACTATTATTCAAACCAATGATTACAATGCCATTTAAAAAATCGATAAAAATTGAAGCGTTGTACGTACGAATAATAGTAACAAATTTTATATGCACGAAATGTGCAATGTAACTATCCTATGTAAAAAATATGTGTCAATTTTGGAATTAAAATTGCTTGGAGTGCAAAGGGTTAATTGCTGATGCAGCAAGTGTATGACAACAACGATCAGCGTCCTTTTTGCATTTTTTGGGGGTACACCATAATTTTACAATTAACAGATACTTTTAAATAGAATATCTTCTACACTGAACCCTTATATAAAAATATTTCTTGAGTCGACTAATAAAAGTTCTTTGAAGGATCTAACAATTTTCAAGGAAGAAGTTTCCAAAAGTTAGTTTGGTGCCAGAAGAGATATTTTTCTAAATGATGTAGAAATGAGTTTTATTTTTTTACAAACTTATTTGGGATCTGTACACGTGTATGTACAATTACGCTTTTGCTTATTTATTTATTTGACAACGTATAATATTATGTCAGCTTGTTCATCGTGTAAGTTTTTGTTGGTAACGTTGTGTAAACGTTAAATAAACGTGGAAGACTTTGCACAATGAATAACAATAGCAGAATAATATTTATACAAGCGTCGGTATTATTTGATGGCGACGAAATGTTAATATCAATACAAATAAAGCGACCAGAGTAAATGTTGCCTGTTAGTAAAACTTAGTTAAATTTTAATGCTACGATTAGACTGTCGATTCATTTCTCGTTTGAATAATTTTAATGGATCGAAAATGACACGACAATATTTAAATCATTTAAATGTTTCCACTGTTTTGCTGTTGATTTACTCATTTTTACCATAAATGCATAAAACCCAGTCTAATTATTGTTTTGTGTGTAAAATACATTCAGATTATAGTACACAACAAGTAAACGCGCTGACGTTAATGACTAACTCGTCTTTTATATATTTTTATTTTGGTTGACGTATCGTTTATCTACTATACTACACAGCAGAGTGGAAAGTATTTGTAATTGTAACTATTCCTTAAAAACGAATACTTTTATCAAATGTGGCATTTTCCAGACTTTCGAAGGTATAGTTTATTAGTTAACGTATGAATAATTCTTTTTTTTCACTTGTTATTGGTTCCATCATTTAAGTATTTAATTGTGACTACAATAAAAGTTAGAGGGCACCTTTTGTGGGTCTGAATAAATTATGCACAAATTTTCATCGTGATCCATCGATGTTGCTCTAAAATATATTTCATTTAAAATAGAATTATATTGGTAGATTAAATGATTTGCAAACTCTAAACCCCCAAGATTTCTACATGTTTCAATATCTACAGATTTTGTAGATTTATACAACATACTCAGATTTATAAACAATTTATTTGAAATTTTCATTGCACGTACAGACAAGAAATTTAAACATAGTGACTTCTACATTTTTTACTAATCGCAACCAATAGCGATTTTGTTTAGACAAATTTTTGACACATTAGTTAATAAATTAACTCTTCTAACACTTAAAAACAAGCCGCTTGGTTCGCATTTAAAAAAGTTATTCATCTTTGAAGGGAGTATGGACACTTTTTGGATCACAGTCACTATTTATGAATATATATTCACATACTACGAGATTATTTATTTTTTCTTCGAAGATTTCTATTTTGGTTGAAGTAACGTTTGGCTTTTGCCTTACCGACAAAATAATTGGAGCACCGAAGCTTGTGACACTGCCGCTCTTCCGATAGCAAAGATGCAGACGAAACTATCAAAATCTGCTGACGCAAAACACGACTGACTTTAGGAAATTCACCAACTAGAATTCGATAACCCAGATTTCGATGTCGCCGTGTAACATTCGAAGTAAGCAATACAAGTATGCATTGCGTCCCTAGTTTAACGAGTTCGTGGCGGCGAAATTAATACGCGAACACCAATCACGTTCGCCGGAATCGCGAACTTCCGGTCAAACCGAAACCGTCGCTGTCCTTTCCTATCTCTAATAACTTTACGAGACCTTATCTACTTCACGAGCATCCCTTAAAAATTCCAACAGTCTTTACGAAGGACACTAATGCAAAATATCTGTGAAACACCGAAAATAATGCTACAGACAGAAATAAAATTATTATTATTAGTAGTATTTATATTGCAACTAGTATCTTGAATTTCTTACATTCTTTGAACATTTTTTCTGCTTTCAATTGCACCAATTTGTTTTTATTTTTGCTCTCATAATTATTGTGCAGTCTATGATTGAATATTATTAGAAGAAACTTGCAATTTGATAAGCAAATTACATAATTCCTTACATAATTATTAGGGTTTTAATAAATTCCTAAAAAATCTGTTAATTCTCTAACTTTTCTAAAAATAATATTTTAGGAATACTAATATTGTTTATATATTTTTAAAGCAGACGATATGATCACAAGTTAAGGCTTATCATTGGGTAAGATTAATGAATTATAATTATAAAGTTGAAGTAATTCCTCGTGTATCTTGGAAAATAAATAAAACCATATAATAATATGCAGTTAATAGAGTCTACCGACATAGAAAAGAAAAATTTAATTTATCCTGAAATTAAAAATATGAACCTGCAAAAATACCGGCACTGCAATTATTTAACAATGACACTCGCCATGCAGCGAAATAAATATTTTCCGAAAATGAAAAATTTCTGAAATTCAAGCACTTAAGCAGGGTATATTACACGAGCACGTGCAATTTAATTAGACCCGAATAAATAAATTCAAGTGAATTTAATTAAATTTTCTGAATTTTATTTAATTGAATAAAATCCACTCCGTCATATTTAGCAATATTTACTGGATTCCACGCGAGTAAACCAGGATTAAATTACACATTGTGAGGAGCAAGCAGACGTTCAGATAGCGTGTTTATCACCTGAACAACGGGATTATAAAATTCATGATTTAGATAACGCGGAAGGACCTTTCACCCGGCAAACTTTCAAAAAGGAAGCTGGAAGCGGCGAAGAGTCAGTGGAACACATTGCATAAGATGTTTCAAAAAGTAAGCACATCAATTCCAAGGTAAAGTCGTGATCCCCGTGCGAAGATCAAACTTTTCTGCATTCTTCTTCCAAGGCGAGCGGTGCTTTGCCCGGCGAACTAACAAGTAGCACAACTTATAATGTATCTGAAGATTGCACGTTCGAAACAAAACGGACGGATCGTTTTTGCAATCTCGTGACAACGACGAGACGAGCCACGAAAAATCGTGTCGCAGAAAATGGCGATCGTCGCCGAAGAGAAATGACGGAGGACCATGAAGAAGTCGTCGAAAAACCTAGTGAAACGGTAGATCGGCTATAGTAGTGTACACTTAACACTAAATCTACCACAAGCAGACAAATGACCGTTTCCAGGTTCTCTATTTTGCAATTGTTAAAATTGTGACGATGCCTCCGTTGAAAATAATTCTACACATTTGTTTATTCAAGAATA
>CM052088.1:12305846-12324665 GCA_028453745.1 Agapostemon virescens
TCTATATTTCAAATTTGTTAAAATACCTTTCTGATGGAAAGTACAATCCGCACCACTTGTATAATACATTTGAAACTGTGTCACTTGCAAATCAAGTTAAAATCTTCAAACTTTCGTCACAAGCATTAATATGTTTACATCATTTACTCCGGCCAATCTCTGTTTAAACATCTATTTCAGACATGTTCCTATAATTTCATTTTTCAAATTGAACTTCCATCATGTGAATATTACAATAATAATTTTATCGCTACTTCCATATCCAGCTCAATCAAATTGAACAGCTAAAAATTGAATAATTAAACGACGACGTTAATACTCGTGAAAATCGACCCTGTCATCGCCGTCGAAGGGTTAAAGGTTGCAGGCTCGCGTGTCTCCTCGCGACTCGCAATCTCGAATGATAAAACATTGTTATTAATAATTTCTCGGTTCTCGGAGGAAGAAGCTAAAGAACGGGTCCGCGTGATTGCTTCCCGCGTTATTAGATAGGGCCAGCAGGACGGCTTGTCCATCCTGCGTGTTCCGCGTGTACCATCCTAACTGAGCCTAATTGAAGGTTTGCTTTCACGCGGATATTGTGGCCATTTACAATGTAAATGACGGCTCCCTTACTCATCGGACGCGACCGGCACGAGTGCCCCGAATCGAAGACTATCAACCGGCGATTTCGCCCGGAACAGTTCGATCCGATTCAATTTATTACGATAACGCCGCTCGCGATTAGGTCACCGAGAAACGGATATTGTGGGATCTCGGTTATGCGATCCGGGGCCGTAGCACCGCGGATAATCCGTCGGTGATATTTTCATATAATGTTTAGCCTTCAATGAGACGTTAATTAACAGTTTTAATGAAAATTTAGAAAAACGGCTTCGTTGTTATTTCAATGACCTTGAAAGATCTTCTCAAGGTCATCAATGCGAACATCTTTTTCCTAGAGCGATCGCTCTGATTTCCACATATTTGCAAAAAACAGTTAGGGTGACTACGACGAACTCCGCCTTTTCTCGATGACCGAATTTGCCCTTCGTGGCGACAGAGGGACTCCATCCCTTTCCCTACATCCCCCTCCAGGAAATCTAACCTGATCCTAACCCAGGCCTACCTAAAATTTGATTTTGATGAGCTTCAAGCATGTTACTTGGGGTGTGATTCTGAACAACTTTTTCGACTGAGTATCTGAGATATTTGTAAAAAATTGTGCGATCGGTGAGGTTTAGGTTAGGTTTGTTCGAAGGGTGTGCAGGGAGAGGGATGGAGTCCCTCTGTCGCCCTGAAGAACAAATTTGGCCATCGGGAAAAGGCGGAGTTTTCTGTAGTCGCCCTATTAGTTTTCTGGAAATATCTAAGAAGCAAGGCCAAGCGATCATAACTCGAAGAGGAAGCGATTTTTTAGAATGATGACTTTGAGAATATATTTCCAAGTCAGTGAAATATGTAACGAAGTACATTTTCTATGTAATTAGCATAATTTTAACTTCTGAAAATCATTTAATCATTTCCCTGAACGACAGAGTACATTGGAATAAAGTTTTTGATAAGTGAATTATAATTTTGTTTCAAGATATAATGCATATACATTAACTTTAATAATTTTGGAATAAAGTTTTTAATAATTGAATTATACATTTTTTTAAAGGTATAGTGCATGTACATTAACTTTAATAATGTTTGTATGAAATTTTATAATTTATCTTAAAGACATAATGCATATATTTTAACATTGATAGTTTTTTTAATGAAATTTTATAATTTTTCTTAAATAGGTGATGCATATACTTTAACTTGATCAATTTTGATAACTAACTTATAATTTCTCTTAAATATATGATGCATATACTTTAACATTAATAATTTTTTAATGAAGTTGTATAATTTTTCTTAAAGATTATTCGAAAGTGTCGATTGTCTTAACTTTTTCAAAGTAAACAAATAGTTCATCTAAATCCACATAATGATATGAATTCTTCTGCTTAGCCACGCGTTTGCTGACGACTCCACGATCATTAAAATTAGATGTTCCCGAATGAACTCCGGTGAAATAATAGTCTACATAAAATTACACAAAGTTTTAATACTCTTTCGCCATTAAAAACGTTCATTGAGTTAACTCTTGTCTAATTTCCGCTTTTACTGACCAATAACCATAACAAAGATGAAAGAGCCTCGTTCGAGTCTTACACTCAAAATGCCCTAAATGTTTCCCAATGAATCCCAGCGAAATAACAATTTCTGTGAAGTTAAACACAGTTTTAATACTCCACCGTTATCCATGAAAAATATTCTGCAACTTAATTTCTGCCTAATTTCCGTTTTCATTGACCCAATACTCGTTAGGTGGACGTGGAAGTGCACGTTTAAATCTCCGATTCGAGTTTACGTCCTAAGAGTTCCATCCTCGGAAAAAGATAATCCGCGAGCTTAAACTTACAGATGATAAAAAGCGTTTAAATAAACGTTGCTTGCGCATGTAAAACCAGTCGTGAAGTAAGACAAGTCGAAGCGAAGCAGCGGATCAGCCAGAAATTCCTTCTAAAGACTGCGCAAAGAAAGTCGGAACACGACGAGGAAAACTGTTTCATAAATGATCGTCCAAATGCGACGCCGAGAACACGTTATGTTTTAGCAAAAGGTTAACTGCTTCAAGTTGGTCAAACAATTGGGTAAATTAGGTAAACGTTGCAGCAACGCATTTACGTTATTTAACGCTTTGCACTCGAAGCTGTTTTCACACTAAACCTAGCGAGCATTAAAATCGACTAGCGTATATTGTCTCATAAAAATGCTAAGATTTAATTTATTTGGGTTATTTGCAATTTTTATAACAAAGTGTAATTGAACAAAGAGATCTACTGAATTGATTTCCGTGAAGGCGATTTTATAACTTTAACAATTGCAAAATAAAAATGCTGAGAAGGTTCATTTGACCCACTGTGGTAGGTTTAGTGTTAACTCTTTATGGTCCGAATTTTTGTTTTTAACCCAAAAAAATTGGGGGAACGAAAAATGAGAAATTATAAACCTATATATGCAAATGAAAAAAAATTTTTCCGTTTAAACAATTTTATTGCAATATATTGCAATCGTATAACCGTCGTTATGCCTGCAAATTAACAAAAATAGTTCCATGAAAATTCCACTACAAGCTTGAATTTTGAAATCGATAAATGTAAATAGAATATGCAAAATCTTGATTAACAGTAAACCTACCACAGCGGGTCAAACGATCCTTCACAGATTCTCTATTTTGCAATTATTGAAATTATAAAATTACCTGTGCAAGAACTAGGTTGACCAGATTTCTTTGTTCAATCATACATTGGAATAAGAATTGCACAAAATCTAAAGAAATAAAATCTTGTCATTTTTATTAGATTTTATATACTGGTCAATTTTAATGCTCGGTTGGTCTAGTGTTAAGAATTAATTAACAATAAATCCAAAGACATACATTGCTTTTTAATAATAACGAGACTGCATCTATTATAAATTTCATGCAATACTTATTATAAGGTGTGCGCCATTAAAGAAGTACGTTCAAAAATTTCTGATGAAAACATTTCTATAACTTCAACGACTGCGACAGGAAAATCTAGGGACCAGTCCAAAATAAGTGATTTGGTAGTTCTAGTGTTAACCCTCTATGGGCCGAATTTTTGTTTTCAATCCAAAACAAATTGGGGAAACGAAAAATCAGAAATTATAAACCTATATATGCAAGTGAAAAAAAATTTTTCCATTTAAACAATTTTATTGCAATATATTCACTATGTGACTTTCAGGTAAGAGCGGCCTATAAAGTTTGCACTTCTGTGCATAAAAGCTTAAGCGTGAAATTCCATAAAACAATTTGCACTTGATGTTAAACATTTTATTTTTTAAATCTCTTTGTTGGATCACAATGCAGTGCATACATATTGGTACAGTCAACTATATTGCTTATAATTTCCTTGTCAAATAGTTTTCGAAAATAGGTCACAGGAGAATGGGGTGCTTCGGGGACATTAGGGCAATCTCCTTTCCAAGGGCGATAACAACTATTATTATTCGTCTGGGATAGTGGTTGCCAAAGAATTCTTTGTGGTCCTGCATCTTCCTCATCTGACGAGGATTGAGTACTAAATTCTTCGTCACTGTCAATGACATTTATCCGTCGTCAGGGAAATACTATTACATCTTCATCGGACTCGGAATCTAATAAGGAATCATCGAATCTATTACCGCTAACGCGTCTAATTCTAATTCCTCTGTTATTTCTATCTGATTTTGTATTCATATTTTGGGTATATAATGTATAAATCTGAAAACAGGAGAAAGCACAAGCTTTATCCTAAATGTACCGAAATCTGCCATAATAGCCCACTGTAACCTCAAAGTTACAAAACTGTATCATAAAAAAACAGTAACAAATTGAAAATTGAAATGCAAACAAATAGGTTGTTATTGGTATACGAACCTAGAGCTATTATGTGCACTATTTTTAGTTTGGTAATCACTGACAAAAGCACAAATAATATCAATTGGATCAAATGGTTTCGCTTATTTTTACTGCAGACAGTTTGCACAGCATTTATTTTGTTATTTCAGGTTGATGAGCCTAGCAGCGGTCATAAATATTAATATTGGTTGTCTTGGCAACGTTATAGAATTAAGATTTATGCGCCATCTCATGTAAAAAGCTATAATTATTTGGTAAAATGTCGATAAATTAAAATGTGACCTGAAAGTTACACGGGCCCATAAAGGGTTAACTTAGGATACTTTCCGTCCATATGAATTACTTCACCTTATGTATATAGTATTTTTTATTCGTCCTTACAACACTTAAATTTTTATCAATTTCTCAAATATAAATTAGTATAAATAGAGTTGTCGCTCGAGTGCAATTAGTTAACAATACAGCTACTACGGTGCGTCAAATGGTCCTCTTCAGATTTTTTATTTTACAATTATTAAAGTTATTAAAATTGCCTTCAAAGGAATCAATTCAATAGATTTCTTTGTTCCATCATGCAACGTAATGAAAATCGCACATAATCCAAATAAATTAAGTCTTGTCATTTTTATCGGACTTTTATCAATTCAGTTTTAAGCTCGACGTGAAAATGCTAAATGAATGTTACACAAGCCAGGGAACATTCAGTTTTTGTTATTGAAATTTTGTCAACGTGTAATTTAATAAAATACAGCTTTCATTCGGCTACATGGTTACGCAATTTAACAAGAGTAGATTTTATTTTCGAATGTCGAGCCTATGTTAACGGGCTACAAACAATGCATAACCTGCAGAACAACATTCCAGTTGCAATTCGTGACATAACTGCGGCACATGTCGGAAAATCATTGAAAATTTCAATATTCGAATTGATGCCTGCAGATGCAGACGTCATGCACATTTGAATGATATTCTGTTTCACGTGTAATTGTCATACAGTCAGCGAAATTTCTATAGTTTCGCTAAACGTTTCGTGTGTTTTTGACTGATATGGATTGGATTTTTAATTGCAAGCGACAGAAGTAGTTAGCCGTTTTTGTTTCCTTGATTACAATTGTATTCTTCTTATTATGCATTGTTCTAATTGTACTGTTGGTATCGCTTACGTGAAAATTGATGTTAGTATAATATTTGAATATTTTACATTTGTATATTTCATTGTCGTATTACATTCTGTATATTTTTGAAGTATTTTATTTACAATTTTTATAGTACCTCTTTTATTATGTTTTACATATATTCTGTTGCATGGTATGTACATGAGAAACGTTAAAGAATTATTCTATCATTTTAAATTACATTTTACATTCTTATGGTTATACAAGAAAGGTTACATAATTTAACACTAAAACTACCAAACCAGTCAAAATGAATGATCCCTACTTATCTCTTTCGCAATTACTGAAGTTATAAAAATGTTTTTATTAGTAATTTTCCGATGTGCTTCTTTAATGAACCACATGTTACAATAAAAATTCAACGAAGTTTGTGTAACAAACTTATTGTAAAAATTTATTGTTCCATACACGGGAACATTTAGATGTGAAAATCCGATTTTGATGAAACTTATGGGTGCTTATAGTTTCTTGAAAAATATTTGACACGTGTTTTTCTTTATCGGCAATCATCCACTTTGAAGGAGTGAAAACAGCCCTCAAAGTTGGGGTATTTTTTAAGTATCTCGGAAACCAGAGGTCGAAAAAATGTGAATTTTTTTTTACATTGTGTGTTTTTCAATGGGAAATGTAGTAGCGCAAGAAAATTTTAACAAAAGTTTTCGTTTAAACAATAAAGCTATAAGCTCCCATAAGTTTCATCAAAATCGGATTTTCGCATCTGAATACGTTCCCTTGTTAGTTCTAGTGTTAATTTAACATTGTTTCCTTGATGTTCCACTTAATAGTAACAAATTCTATTTTTAGCAGAACAATACAAAATCTAAAGACAGTAAAATAGCATTTCCTGATTTAATAAAATCTAGTGTCTTTTTTAACATAGGATGAACAGAGTACAGATTTTAATGCAAAATTCCTGCTTTCATACATTCGACTTGTATTCTAAAGAAGTACGGTTTAATGTGCTTTGTTTATTAAGGGACTAATTGAATTATAAATAATGCTAAGCTCCTTTTAAGCTATGTAAAATCCTTTCTTTTGCTGCATTATTTTCTGAATTTTCGGATGTACTCTGCATCCGAGTAATTCGCAGTCTAGATTTTAAATACAAACAAAGTTTTCTTCTTACAGTGAAGTTACCCGAGATGAAAGTTAGGCAACACGAAAATACAAACAAGTTTGGATTTAGAAGGTAAAATAGTGTCTCAAGAAAATCTAAAATTATCTATCTTTCAAAGTGTGTTTGCACATTACCATTTGTTCATTATGAAATCATTTGTCTCGTCATCGTGTACTCAAACTATCTGAAAAAGGAATAGAATTATAAAATATTCGAACTTCAAAAATGTAAGCAGTCTGTTGCATCTTCTGTTGTTTAAACAATGTAGAGATGATTTCTCGATGTGCAGTTCAATTTTTATTACAATTGATGGAATACTTTTCACCTTTACCTTTTATCACGTCGTATAGTAAATACTTTGGAGTTTGACTAACACTAGATTTGACATACAACATAGACTTAAGATTAACACTAGAATTACGAAGTTAAAATGACTGGTTGGTAATGTTTTCTTTCACAGTTCGAGAAATTATAAAAGTATCTTCATTGGAAAGCTTCGAATGAATTTTTTCATTGAAGCAGACATTGTAATAAAAATAAGAGGAGGACAAAAAAGATGCAGTCTTGTCATTATTACAAGATAATGTGTACATCAGTTGTGTTTATAACTGGGTAGTTCTAGTGTTAAAAGGCAACGAATACTTTCGTAGCTGACGGTACATATGTACGGTGTATTAATTCTCTGTTATTGACAATCCTAGTTACTGTAACGATACTAAGTTTAGTACACGTTTTCTAGTAGTAAATATCTACAGTACAGCATATTGCAGGTTGTTTCCAACAGAAATGGTGCACGTACACGTGTCTGCACGTAAACTTTTGTATCGAACAAATGAAAATGATGGTTACGTTACTTCCGCTGGGGCTCGACAAGAAACGAGAGAGAAATGCCTAAGAAAAAGAGTATTCCTTCCGTTTGAATCGTTCGCCTTGGATGCCCTTTTCTGTCCATGAATTTCTATCCTTTATTCGGGGAGTCTCATACAGGCCCGTCATTTGTCCCTTTCCTTTTATATTCCGATCCTGCTCGTCTCGAGCACCGAGGAAGAACAAGTATGTGTGTACATTTAATGGTCTATTGTAATATAATAGTCCCGTTAGAGAATGACGAAACACACGAAGATCGGAATTTCGTTTAACTCGTCGGACAAACGACAAACATTTTGTCGTTCAAGCGGATCGCATAGTCCACGTGTTTTCTTTTTATTTCTTTTCTGGTTTTTGTTGTGTCGAACCTACGATGTACAGTCCCCAAAATTACCTTAGTTCCATCCGTAAATTCTTTGTAATTTTAATTACATTAATAATTATACTTACTACATTTTTAACCTCTTAGGCACTATGCGCCACTATAGTGGCTTTCGCGGATGCCATCTCTCTGAACGACGCGCCATACTCAATTGTATTATTAATTATTAAAGTAAATTGTTAAAGTCAACATACGTGTATCATATTTTTAAGAAAAATTATAACTTTATGATCAAACACTTCATTTCAATGTACTCGTGTAGAGAACAGCATTATCCGTAAAAATTGATGTATCAAATAACGTGCGAGAAAGGTTTCGAAACAAATTGCAATTGGTACGAATTATATGAAAAGAAGTGGAAAAGGCATTTTTGAAAACTCTTTTACTTGATTTCGCAATGACAATTTAAAATTTACACATGCTGCAAATTTCATCATGACCCTTTTCATTGTAACTGCAATCACTTTCAATTTAAACAGAAAATTATTTAAGTAATACCAAGCAGGTTAGTTCTTCTAACATCTCAAACAAGCTTAAGACATTTAACCCTTTGCACTCGAAGCAATTCTACTCCAAAATCGAAATAATATTTTTATCTATAATAGCTCCATTGTAGATAGTTAATTTCCTTTCGTTCATATAAAATTAATTACAATGACTCGTACTTAGAACATTAAAATTTTTATCGATTTCTCAACTGCAACCCTAGCGATGTAAAAGTTGTTTAAATAATAGTATGGCAAGTTTTAGTGTCGCCTTAGAGGCGCCATTCGAGTGCAAAGGGTTAATATGTTTAGTATGTTTAGTAACTGTAAAAATTTTTTAAAAGTCAGTCGCTTTTAAAGGGTGTGCGAATACTTTTTACACTACCTGCATATATTCAGTTATTTCTTTAACTGTCTTCACTTTTTCATATTTTCTAACTTTGAAGCATTATAATATAAACTTGAAAACAAATTTTATTTTATATTAATTATTCGGCAACTGTTTAGGCAGAGGATGGAATTATTAAAGTTTATAAATATTAATTGTAAACTAGTATAATTAAAGAAAACGCAGACAGTCAATAACAGTCATCTTTCTAAAATGCTCCTCCATTCACACTTATTTATTTTAACCCTTTCAGGTAAGGAATCTCAGAAAATAAAATTTGCACGTAACAATTGTAAAATTTCGAGGTATGTCAAAATATATCAAAAAAATATAAAGATGGGATTATGGCTGTACCCCAAAAATAGCAAAAGGTCATAGGTTATAATGGCCAATATATGCTTGAATAAAATTCATCTTGAACAAAAGAAACATTTAATAAAAAAATGACAAAATTCTCTCAATACAATTCTTTATTCAACAATATAAAAGAAAACTGTACACGACCGTTTAAATAATTTTCATATGCTCACATTCTCATCATCCACCTTGTATAATACGTACAATTATAATATTCCAAGTAAGCATAATCATTAACATTACACAATGCAACATAGTTAATATAATTATACTGTAATCGCCTACAGCATGTTATTTAATGCTCTGCCATAATGTACTACACCAGGTAATATCCTCGTACACTGAAACGAACAATCATTTACCTGTTAATACTTAAACTTTCCTGTACAGAATAATTTTCCTATAAAATTTTAATTACATTTTTTCAAGAGAAATATTTTATTCTTATTTTTGCGTAAGACATAGTCTGCTCGTTTTTAGCATTTCCAATCAAGCTTCGAAATCAACATTAATCCCGCTGTTAATTGCAACCTCCTTAAGAATGCGCTGTTCTTACTGGAAATGCAGCGTTCTAGCAGATTTTATGACAGGCGACGCGGCGTTTCGAGGCGAGTGAGATACAATGAGACAGAAAACTTTCATAAAGTTTAATTCAACGTTCGTTGTATTTTTAACTGAATAAAATGTTTTATAGAGGAAATAAATTCCTGCCGTAACTCCTGCCCGTTGGAACCGTCCTGTAAGAATGTGCATTTACTTTGCGATAGCTTGCAACAGCGGGGTGGCATTTTACAAAGGCGCGGTCGCGCGTAATAAAATGCAATAATCACGATCTTCGAAGTAGTCACGTTGTCGTTTCAAACAGAGAACTAATTGCAGACGTTCAGCGATGCTAGGAAACTATTATTCCCATCTCTCAATGTGCCCCTTTCAATGTTAGACGAGAAAAAGAGAGAGACAGAAAAAGAGAGGTGGGGGGTAGAATAATAAGGATCCGAAAAGAAAGAAGGGGCAAAGAGCGGTGAGACAGAAGATGACATAGATACAAAGAGTTATTCTTCGTGAAAGAACTCGAGATTGAAGGGGAAGTACGATATATTTCCGTGTATACAGTTTCTTTGAAGTCGAGAGGAGACTGGCATTGCGAAAATGTGTCTTTTCAATTTCGCCCGGTATGTAAATTGTAATAATCTATCGCATTTGCACAGGCTGGCGAGGGAAAGCCGTGGATCCTCCATTGCAAATACACAAACACAAAGTATTCCTTGCACCTCCGCTGAAATTCGATAACATTAAAACGCGAGAAAGACTATTCCCTTTCCCAGTCGAACTGAACGCCGTTCACTTTTTAATATTGTAGGTTAGTGGTTATGAAATTTTTAGAATGTAAGATAATTTTAAAACTAGGAATGAAGGAAGATTAAGACTGGGAAGAATGTATTTATTTTTACACTGGGTTTATGGAGCACCGAAAGGGACTATTTTACATTACTTTATGGAAATTATGAGAGTGTACCCAATTTTTAGAATGTAAGATAATTTTAAAACTAGAAATAAAGGAAGATTAAGACAGTGAAGAATGTATTTATTTTTACACTGGGTTTATGAGCACTGAAATTTTTAATACATATACGTTTTCATTGGTTTACATTCTAACTATGTAATAGCCTTAAATTACATCCACTAATATTAAGAAATTAATGGTGTCGAATTTGAACGATAGAATAGGAAGAAAGGTTCTGTCTGGTTTCATTTTTAATTTTAATTTCGTTGCAACTGCCCTGCGGATGTTTGTCCAAAATAAAAATTGTCCATATTAATTTGAAAATACAAAAGGTATGTGTGTGTGTGTGTGTATATATATATATATAGTTATCAACAAAAATGTACAAAATTGTGAATACATATAAGGGATTTAAAAATACTGTTATACTATTTCCACCTCATTAAAACTATTAACAAAAAACAAACAAATACATATATACCTTTTGTATCTTTGAATTAATATGGACAATATTCATTTTGAACAAATATCCGCAGGGCAGTTGCAACAAAATTAAAATTAAAAATGAAACGAGGCAGAACCTTTCTTCCTATTCTATCATTCAAATTCGACACCATTAATTTTTTAATATCAGTGGATGTAATTTAAGGCTATTAAATAGTTAGAACGTAAACCAATGAAAACCTATGTGTATTAAAAATTACGTATACAAGTAAATCCGATTTGCAACTAGTAATCAAATAATTAGAGAAGTTTGACGAAGCACGAAAATTATTTTAATTAAACATTCGTGTAGCATGTTCGAAATTATTCGCGTGGTAACAGGTACGCATAAAATTTACAAATTTCCTTTTTACTCTAATGAAGAGCAGTGCTCTAATCTAAAAGTTGTTATATAATAGTTCGGGGCTCTAGATTTCCGAGTTATAAAACTAGTTAGTAACTCTGTCAAAAGGGGTGAGATAATAACTTGACCTCATTAGGGGATGATTATCGCCATTTTGTTTGAATACCTTGTCGCTGCCTCTCTATACATATTCTGATAGTTTCATTAGTTTCGTTAATTTAAAGAAAGACATTCATTTAACGTAGTATTGTAAAATTTAGTACATCCATTTAACTTGCTATAACTTGCCTGCTATAAACGGTTTAACATTAGGTTTACGAATTGTGAACGCATCCTAATACATTTTATTCACGATCATTGATATTGCAAAGATGTATCCATGAGAAATGGGTTATCAGATTTATTTTTTGAGTAACAATTATTAACGCTAAATCTACCACCTCTGGTTATAAAGATCGATGCCAGATTTTTGTGTCTCAAATTATTTAAATTGCAATGATGCTCTAGTACGAAATTATTGACTGAAGCACATATTACAATAAGCATTGCACTAACTGTAGATTAATTGTGCTTTGTTAATTTTGAAAAACAACATGTACCAGTCAGTTTTCAAGCACGGTACATTTACTATAATATATTGGCTAAAAATTTGGATAGACATATTTTCGTTATTTTTAATTAAGAAATACAATAGAGTTAATTAAGAAAGTTTAGTAAGAAAATAAAATGAGATTGTAACAAAATTTCTGCAAGCATTTCTTTGTACCTAGGATATTATCATTCCACATGATTCATTTCATCTTATGCATATAGATATTTTTACTATTACTTATCCTTGCAGCAGTTACATTTTTACGAATTTCTAAGATACAGGCATAGCGATATAAAAATTGTTTTAAGCAGTGGTGTGGCAATTTTCATTGGCACCTCAGAGTCGCCATTCAAGTGCAAAGAATAAATAATTTGACAGTGCAAAATAATGCAGGAAACGTACCGCTAACTGTTGCAAGCAATGCCATCGCACCGTTTCAACAGATCCCGGAGCTCCTAATAAAACGTCTCGCGGCACAAATCGGTACCCGAAAGTGGAACGACAAGAGTTTCGTTTTCGCCTTATTTAAATCGTCCGGGAGAACACACAGTTCGGTAGTTCGTAAAAATTCCCGTGGAAAGCCCCGGGTATCTTTAGCACGGTCGAAATTACAATTTAAATAGCGACTCCCTTATTCATCGACCGTCAGATGTGAGCTCTCGCGACTTAAGGCAGCTATCTTTTTCACCGTGTCTCGGCGCGAGCGTCGTCGGTCGAATGGGACCGGTGGTACGATGAAAGGAAACAGCGAACGAGGAATAGGGTCTGCTGGGAAAGAGACAGGGAGCTAGCCCCGGCGACGACGACGTGCCTGAGAAACGATAGCGAAAAGGAAAACCCTGGTTGAACGTGAGCAAGAGACGGGAGAGGGTTGGAATCGGGCGACCGAGGAACGAGGACGCCCGGATACAACGTGGAGAAAGACAGAGGAACGAAACGAAAGTAGAGGGAGGTATTCTTTGTGATGGGATTTGAGAGGCGAGCAAGGAGACGTTCTTGAGTCAATGCTGTCCTTAAACCACGAAAAAGCTCGAGAAGTCCGAAAGCCAAGGGCTGAGTTCGCGGAAATGAAGATCCGTCGTGGTAGCCTTGTCGCTCTTGTTCTTCACCTTCTCCCCTTTTTCTTCGGTCTCGACGCGATCTGCGAATATCCGTGCCCCAGCTTTTCGACCACGGATGTCGGACACGGTGTGCGGGACGGGTTCTCAATACGAGTTTCATACAACTTTTTAATATCATCGGTTTATCCACTGATACACTCCGGGACAAAAAGATAGCACGCCTGATATTTTCCCATATTTTGTGTTCAAAGCTGATCAAAATATAAAGTGGATAACGAAAGTATTCGAACGGTCAGATTTCTTATCTTTGGCACGTGAAATATGTACAGTGACTCCGATTAATATTCGGACATCGTGCTATTAAAAAAATTGTTGCTAGTTTTATAATATAATAGAACATTCATTGTAGTTTGTAATAACATAAATTTTATTTGTTTGGCGCGCATACTTTTCTTAATACCAAACAGTGAACTAAATTATGTCGACATTTATCGTCGCAAAAATATTCGGACACATAAATTATTCTCGCATTTCTTGCGAATAACGACACACCTTTGTCGTTTGTTTAGAAACATAATGTCGAGCAAGATGAAGAACACGCTTCACGATATCAGTTACTGTTCGAAAGCAGTTAGGATCAGTTAGAAATTCTAAGTATGGGATGAAAAAGTAAAAATACTTCATTTGACGTACGACAATCAGTAATTTTTTGCAGAGAAAAAGAAAAAAGAGTACCGTAGCTGATATTATACGGAGATACAGAAGCGCACGAAAGTATTCGGACACTCTTCAAACCTAAATAACTTTTTTAAGATTGGACCAAACGTCTTGACTTTTCTTGAGCAATTAGTTGCATTGATTTAATAAATGATATACAAAATAAATTTTGTAAATATTGGAACTGACGTGAATTACATGACCGATAAAGAAGGAACTTTTTAAATATATTTTATTTGAGCCACGCACAAAAAATTTTAAAGACGCATCTGGTAGATCTATGATAGTTATATGCATGCAGAAAAATTCATTAAAATCGATCGACGTACACACGAGCTACGTGCCATCGAAAATGGTGAAAATCGCAATTTTTCACGATTCTTGATCAGTTTCTGCTTAAACTGCAGAAATTCTTACATCTTTCTACGCGCGCCATTTTTTCCCGCGTCAATCGATTTCGGTGAGATTTTCAGCATGTGTATAACTAACACAGTTCTGAAAAACGCATATTTTAAATTTTCATTACGAGTTGAAATAAAAATGTTTTAAAAAATGTCTTTTCTACTTTCCCACGTAATTTCTACCAATTAGAATTATTTTAAAATTATTGTTGCATATCATTTAGTAAATCAATGCTGCTAGTTGCTCCAGAAAAGTCAAGTCGTTTGGTTCAATTTTGAAAAAGTTATTTAGGTTTCAAGAGTGTCCGAATACTTTCGTGCGCTACTGTATAATGAAGAAAATTGAAATGAATCAATTCCTCGGAAAGGCAGACCACAGAAACTTGGCGACCGAGAGAAACGTATTATTTTGAGAAAAGTAAAAGTGAACCCTGGTTTAAGTGCTCCAACATTAAGTGCTGAATTGTTTCAAGAGGTAGGAAAGAATGTTCATCCAGATACAATACGTCGGGAGTTGAAAACAGATGGATATAATGGTAGAGTAGCGCGTAAGAAACCGTCTATAAACAAGGCGAATCGCAGAAAAATATTAGCTTTTGCGAAACAATATGTTCATGAGGAAAAAACTTGGTGGAATAATGTAATTTTCGCTGATGAAAGTAAATTTAATCTGTTTGACACTGATGGGCGAAAATTAGTATGGCGTGAACGAAATCAAGAGCTTAACCGAATAAATTTAAATCCAACAATAAACCACGGTGGTAGAAGTATTATGGTGTGGAGGTGTATTTCATCTAAACGAGTTGGACAACTGGTTTTTATAGAAGAAATTTTAGATAAACTTAAGTATCTAAATATTTTAAAACAAAATCTTAAGAAAAGTGCGGTCACAATGGATATAGAAGACACATTTAAATATTATGAAGATAATGATCCTAAACATAAAGCCAGAATAGTTTAAGAATACCTTTTATATAATTACTCAAAAGTATTACATCTGCCATCACAGTCACCAGACTTGAATTCCATTGAAAGTGTATGGGAACTTTTGGACAGAAAAATTCGAACAACACCGATAAGATCGAAGGAAGAATTAAAAAAATGATTAAATGAAGAATGGTGACGTATGCCGCTAAGTTACTTACAAAAAGTTATAGACAATATGCCTAAGCGGTTGCGATACGTAATTAAAGCTAGAGGCTATCCAACGAAATATTAATTATTGCTTATGTTAATAATTTTCATGTTTAAATGTTATAGTTTGTCAAGCGTCCGAATATTTTTGCGACGATAAATTTCGACATAATTTAGTTCACTGTTTGATATTAAGAAAAGTATCAAAAATTTTTTTGTCCCAGTCCAATTTATTTCTAATTGAAAATTATTACGAATATACCAACTCTGCAAATATGAAACTAGAATTTGCACATACATAACGCTATCTGTCAATGGCTATCCGTCAAACCGCGTCATTGACGCCATTTTCTTGTTTCGACGTCAGATAAAGATTTTCAACTCACAATCATACAAGTTTTGTACAACAGCATAGTTTTTAATTGTCAAAGAATTCGTTTAAACTATCGTAACTGTAATACATTAAATAGTATAAATAATATCTTTGTTGTTACTTTCGTACTCTATTTAATCACTTACAATCACCAATCGCTTAAATGATTGTAAAACTACAAATGTAATTTTTAAAAATACAGTTTGTTTTTATAGCGCAGATAAAATTGTCTAGTGCAAGCTTGTTTTTCTTTAGTTGCGAACTAATGATGAGAACAGTATGATCATCATATGTTGTTGATTCTTGTCTCGTTTCTGTTTCTATGGTTTCAACCGTTTGATATAGATTTATAGAGTCTCGGGTTCGCAATAATGGGGTTGATGATTCATGCAGAAATGTTTTGGAGTTGCAGCCACTGAATCTGGTGACTAATGTTTGGGGATGCGCGATTGATACAGTGAGACAAACAATTTCAGTCAGGGTAAATGTGGGGTCATCCGACGTGGACCGTCGAGGATAATAAGCCACGCGTTCCGCCCGCTGTCAAACTGACCATACATGATAATACATTAGGTCACTGCACTTAGTTTTGTCCACTAGAGTACATCTTCGACGAATTTGATGCTTCAAATCAGTTTATTCTCAATGTATGCTGCTTCAACGTTCAATATTAAAGTATCATCAAATTACTGATATTCACATTGTTCTAAATAATAACTTCGTGAAAAATAATCGTACAACAATCTACCTGGATTCATATTCAAGCCAGAGATCTCAAATTCTATAATCCTAAGTTTGTACTTTCAAAGATACATTTAGGTTAATTCTTTGCACTCGTAGCAATTCCATTCCAAAATCGAAACAATATTTTTACCTACAATTTAAGCTTCATTGTATATAGTTTATTTTTTCAGTACATATGAAATTAATTACTATTACTCGTACTTAGAACATTAAAATTTTTATCGATTTATTAATTGTAAACGTAGAGATGTAAAAGTTGTTTAAATATGTTCTTTCATTCACATTCATATCTTTAATCACACAACTAAATTCACTTGATATATTTTTGTTTCATTGATTATGTTTTCTTTATATTCTCACTATACGTATATACACATAGATAACTTATACAATATAAGTATGTATAAACTAATTATTACATTAATATTGATTGAATAAATTACATTTTAAAATGTATTTTCACCCAATTTATGCTAAGAATGTAAATAGAAGTACTCGAATGATAGGAAATTCAATTTTGCCTTAACTTTTAACCCTTTACACTCCAAGCAATTTTAATTCCTAAATCGAGGCATTCGTTGACCTAGAATAATTTCCTTCATTCATTTCAGGTTCATTGGTTCATTTCCTTCCATGCATATCAAATTTATTAACATTATTCGTAGTGTAACACTTCCACTTTTACTGGTTTCTTAAATCCAAATATAATGATGTAAAAACTGTTTTGAATAATAGTATGGCAATTTTTAGTGGCGTTTTAGAGATGCCATTCAAGTGCTAAGGATTATTTATAATTATTAAATTCGATTTTTCTAACGTTTACACCTGTGGTAAATATTAATAAAAAATATTTTATATTCTATATAATAAAGTATAAAGTTGTAATAAGTGTATGAAGTATATTATTATTCAATAATGTCCTTGATAATTTTAATAGAATTAAATTAAACGTACAATTTTCGATCAAGTGCATATCAAAGGAGTAGAATATGTAGTATTTTCGAAATGTCCACGAAAATAAAGATAACAGAATGGAAATTTCAGGTACTGTAGATTCTGAAGTGTGATAAGAGTTGAATGTCGCTGGAAATATCTAGAAGACCTCCATAATTACTAAATCAAGTGAATAATCAGATTTCCTTTTTTCCTGGTCGATGAAAGTTTCACACGATCAAATAAGACCTAATACTTCATTCCTCATCCCGAATTCCAGCGATGGTTCACTTTTTCCGGGCGTTGAATAAGGAAGTAGGCAGATAACCCACGACATTTTAATATCTTTATCCTTCTACTAAAATAGAAAACGAATGACACTCGATAATATGGCTGCTATACACAAAAAACAATTCCATAGTGCTAGTAGCGTGTATGTGTGTTAAACTAATCCGGAATTTTAATAAATTTTATCCTCCTTGCAAGTTTTATCCCTGAGATCATCAAACATATAGCGTAGCTGTTAGTCACAAAGATTGACTTACAAAATATTACGTGGTTTTTTAAATATAAAAGATAAGAAAAAAATTTTTAGTTTTCTAACACTAGAACTACCGAACAATAAATCCAACGATATATATTGCTTTTTAATAATAACGAGACTGTATCTATTAAAACTTCATATAATTCTTATTGTAACATGTAAATTATTAAAGAAGTACATCAAACAATTTCTGATGAAAATATTTTCATATCTTCAATAATTGTGAAAGAAAAAACTAGGGACCAGCAAAATGACAACGTTCAAATCAGCAGTTATTTCATTTGGAAAGTATAATCAAATAATGTGAATTATGTAAATGAAATTTAACCCATTATTAACTAAACAGATTATATCAGTATTTTAACCCTTTGTAGACGAGGCTTTTTTAAAATATTCGAAATAGTTTCTACAGGAAACTGAGCCTTGCATTGAAGTTTCACCTTCCGAGTGTGTTCGTGTGTTATGAAAAAAATGATAATGTTCAAAAGTAAAAATTTTGTAACATCAATACTGAAGTTAATTGCTGTAATAAATTAATAGTATATTTTTATGTCATTTAATTGTCTACGACTGCCTGCATTTCCCCTATATTGTTTTTCCGGAAAAAATTATAACGCTGAAAGATGAAAATCTTGTGGTTTCCAAATACTAAGGTTGCTCATTGTTGTAAAATTGACCACATATTTCTGTTATGTTTCATTTAACTGTCCAGGGCTACTCCGGTCCTTTTATATTGTTTATGCACACTGACTAAAAT
>CM052088.1:12337446-12350158 GCA_028453745.1 Agapostemon virescens
TAATTTGAAGTAAAAGAACAAGTCAGAGAACGCGAACTTTCTGAATTTCTTTTTACTATGCGACGATAATAATTTTGAAAAAAGCGCTGTTCATTCTTATTTCAGAATGTCTAAAGAATAATTACTAATTTTTCAGACCCGAAATAATAAATAATTTAGCTGTATCAGCAGTCTTAATTTTCAGGTATGCATGACATCTCACGCGTACCACGTGAAATTTTTATACGATACGTACTGTGAAGATAAACAATAAGTAACCCCGTCGAAATACGTAAACGATATTTTAATTTAAATAATTCTGTGTCCGAACAGAATTCAACGAACGATTCGCAAAACTAATTTAATAATAAATAATCGCGTTAAAGAACATGCAGGATATGTGTGTTTAAGAATTGTTAAAGAGTGTCATTAACAATAAACTCACCCATTCAGTTGTAAATCCATTGCATGGTTGTAAATGTGGACAGCTGATTCCTGTTCGATGGCGACGAACGCAGGTAGCGGACGAAAGCGGCTATCACAATGTTCACTTTCATTGCACTATCACTGAACACTGACACCATAACTTATTTAATAATATTTAAGACGATGTTAATATTTAACACAATGTCTAAAACACACGTTTCACACACTTTCTCCAATCCATTGTTCACACCGCACAATAACATTTAATAAGATATTATAATATAATAACGCACTCGCGACGTCCTTCCGTCGGAAGGAACTGTGGAAGACTGGCGCGATGGTCGTGTTTCCCTACAAGGAACGTGACGACAAGGTCGTGAAAATTTTGTTTTCATCCTAGAGAGTTTCAAATGTTTTCATTCGGACGCGATACATTGTTCTCGACTCGGCTTCGTTCCGAGTGCGTGAAACATGCGACCGGGTCTCAAGGATGGGTCATAAATATGACAAAGTCTAGATTTTAGAGGCCGGTCGATTGAAAGCCCTCACAGCCGACGATTCACGCCGAATTCGGTTCCATTGACAGGTATGTATTTACCTTTTCTGTTTTTCAGGACAAGGAATTTCTCTGTCCTTTTTCAGTTCGTTTCACAAGGACGCTTGTAGGAAAACACCACCATCGCGTTAGTCTTCCACAGTATCTTCCGATGGAAAGGACGTCGCGAGCGCGTTATTGCATTATAATATCTTTTTAAATGTTCTTGTGCGGTGTAAACAACGGATTAGAGAAAATGTGTGAAGCGTGTGTTTTAGGCATTGTGTCAGATATTTCTTTTTAAAATTAGCTACTTTTCAGAGCCATAAATTTAAACGAAGGAAACATCGTCTTAAATATTATTAAATAAGTTATGGTGTCAGTGTTTAGTGAAAGTGCAATGAAAGTGAACATTGGGATAACTTGCATTCGTCCACTACCTGCGTTCGTCGCCATCGAATAGGAATCAGCTGATCGGTTCAGCATACATTGCAAGGGGTCAACGCACTGTCCTGCTGTCCACATTTCCAACCATGCAGTGGATTTACAACTGAATGGGTGAGTTTACTGTTAATGACAGTCTTTAACAATTCTTAAACACACATATCCTGCATATTCTTTAACGCGATTATTTATTATTAAATTAGTTTTGCGAATCGTTCGTTGAATTCTGTTCGGATACATATAGCATAATTTGTAGAAAGTTAGCAAAAAAATTTCGTGTGTATTTTTTATTTTATAAGAAAGTAGCAAACGTCCACATATGTGGTGAAGAGCGTGAAGATTTTAAGAAAAGTGACCACAAAATAATTCCCAGCTGCAACCATTTTGGTCCTTCAAGGATTAGAAGCGCCCTGACGGGAGCTTCGCTCTAATTGTAAGCTAGAGCACAGTTCGCCAGGAAACTCTGTTTCTATCGCGCGATTTCGTAATCACCGTTGTTCGCAGAATGTATAATAAATCGCGTCCGGGTGGCTCGCAAGGAATATCCATCGTGCCCGTGGGACGCGATGCTGATTGTTGGCAGTCGACGTTTCCGCAACTGCAAATTGCGACGTTTCCGCGACATTTCGGTAGCGAATTGCGAGCGACGCTCCAGACAACGGCTAAGCGTTTTTACAGTCGAAAAATCGCGGGTGCTCAGGACATTCGTAAAAGTTGTTGCTCACTTATGTACCGCAGCATCCGACAAACAATTCGGTGTTGTTTGTGAGTCGACCATGCTTCTTAGACAACCATCGTATGATGTATGAACGAAATTCATGGCTGCCACCAGAGCTCGGTAAAAAGAGTAAAATATTTTTATTAACACTAGATTTACCGGATGCGTCAAAATTACGAATTCTATAGTTTTTTATTTACGATTATTGAAATTGTAAAGGTGCATCCATGACGTACGGGTCAACAGGTATTTTTTTATTTATAAAATTTTTAATAGACACGTTCTTATTATGTTTCTAATGGAATGTAAGGTAGTTTGTTTTAACGCATTCATTATATATAAATTTGTTATGCATTGTTTTTATTATTTATGTATTGACAAACCTGAGAACTACGTAAAATACGTTCATTTTATGAATTCACTCTTCTGATTTTATTAATGAAATGCTTAGCAACATATTTCTGATACTTTATTTATTATAATGATGAGGAACACAACAGGATTTAGATTTCATTTGCTTCTGAAAACCATTATATTGGATAGTCGAGAAAGTATTGAAAGACTTTTGTCATTTTTTGATGAAATGTTTCTTTTATTCAAAATGAATTTTATTAAAGTATATATTGGCCATTATTACCTATGACCTTTTACCATTTTTGGGGTAGAGAATTTATAAGATTTGCTGTATTAGACCCAGCTTACCAAAATTATTAAAGGACGAAAGTAATTCCCCTTCAGCTCCTGTTTATTGTAAACGATGCAAAGAACTTTTATTTTGCTCTTCCAATGAAAGCAAGCTGGATTTTTAAGCTGATAAGATTCCCCAACGTTCCTTTGCGTTCTTGCAACCGCCGATTTCTTCGAAGATTCACAATTTACTAATATTGGGTAGTCGGAAAAGTATTGAGAGATTTTTGTCATTTTTTGATTAAATGTCTCTTCTATTCAAAATGAATTTTATTCAAGTATATATTGGCCATTATAATTGTACGTATTATACAAGGTGGATCACAAGAATGTGATTAAATGAAAATGATTTAAATGGTCATGTACAGTTTTCTTTCATATTCTTGAATAAAGAAATATTGAATAGTCGGAAATGTATTGAGAGATTTTTGTCATGTTTTGATTAAATGTTTCTTTTATTCAAGATGAATTTTATTCAAGTATCTATTGGCCATTATTACCTACGACCTTTTGCCATTTTTGGGGTACAGCCATAATCCCATTGGAATAGAACTTCTGTGGTTTATCTACTAAAAACTTGGCTACTAAAATCTACTAAAAAGTAATTTCGCTTTAAAACAATTTCGTTCTTATTTTCAATAAAATATTTATTTACTATCAGAAAATCGTCTTTCATTTTCATAAAAGAAGAAAACGAAATTACTTTCCAAACAACTGAATAGTAGAACCTCTATTATTCGAATCGACGATATCTGAATTTCGAACAATGACAATTAACTCGGTGACGAGTTAACTCGTCTTTTCATGCCCAAACGTTCTTGACCGATGACGAGTTAACTCGTCATTGCACTTGCATTATCTATTTCAATTTATGAAACTCAGGACGATATAGAATATTGCAAAAGCTTTGCGCATGTTGTTTAGTCGTGTCCGCTTTATAATAAAGAAAATACTTTTCGTAAAATAAAATTTATTGGAGTTTATTCAGAATATTTTAATTTACTTCCATATTCAATTTCAAAATAATAGCTGATGACATGGCATAGTTTCCGTGTAAAATTGCTGGTCAGCAAAGTGTTAATATTGACTTAACCCTTAGCACTCCAGAGGCTCCTCTGAGGGGACATTAAAATTGGCAGAATATTATTTAAAGCAATGTAAGTCAACATTCTTAAAAATGTGAGTACACTCAGTAAAGAGATAGATAATTTTATTTTTCAGGCTCCCGGTCTTGAAAAACGATTCGGTTTACAATAATAAATTCTTGAAATAATACACCAAAATAAGTCAACTATTTTGCTGAATAAATGAAAGTGATTTATATTAATATTAAATTATTGATCATATTTTTTAAACTACTTAAACTATTAAAATTTAACAATAACAAATGATATAAAAATTATACCGTAAAATGATTTAACATGTTTCAACATGTAACAATTTTCCCTTGAGAAATTGGACGATTCAAAGAGTTAAATGCAAGGAATTAAATAACGAAAAAGAATATTATGTTCAATGAAAATGCACGTGATACTCTTACAGAATATTCAATTTGACAAATACAGAATATTTCGTGAAATACGATATTCGTCCAGAAGGAGTTAATTTAAATGGCTCCTCTGAGGCGACACTAAAAATTGTTAGACTATTATTTAAAACAATTGTTACATTACAATGTTTGTATTGAAGAAGCTAGTAAAAATTGAAGTGATGGGCGTGCGATTAAGATGAAGAAATTTGATATTCGCGAAAGGAAACGAACCACGTACAATGGAGTTATTCTAGGTCAAAGAAATGTCTCGAGTTAGGAATTAAAATTGCTTGGAGTGCAAAGGGTTAATTCAGGCATTTAACGCGGCATTACTGTATAATCAGAAAGAGAAATTATGAAAACGAACGAATGTTTATTGGATACATCCGAAGTATGATCGTCCCCTAAAATATTCATTAGACGCAGTCGAATGTACCGTGTAACAAGCTGCATCAGTGCAGGCTTGACATCGTTCATCTGCCACATTGTTAAGTGGGTAACGACCTTAAAACGGAGTTGGGATCGCGCAGAGGAAGTTCCGCGGACGATGTTTAAACACCATGAACGCGACGTGTGGAAACGACCGACAGCCACATCTGTTGGATCGTATACTTTTTTGGCGGAAGTGTCGATTTGTTGAATCTACGCTCGTCAGTTGGCGTCGCGGGAATCCAAAGTTGCGCAAAGTAATTATTCGTGACAAAGTCAAAGGGAACTGTTTCATGATAACGATTTATTCACGATCTATTCGCGACGGGTTTCCTGTTCGTCGCCTGCACACGACTCTCTGTGTTTCAGCTAGTAAACGAACAGAATTTGTTCGATACAAAGTGGATTAAATCTGTCCTTTGCTTGGCTGTTCCTCCCAAAGGCGCCAGTCACCGATGAAGATGAAGCTTGCTGGATGTTATAAGTGATACGAGGAGATTCCAGATTTAGAATGTTAGGGCAATTTAAGCATTATAGTTATTGTGTCGGTAATTGTGAATGTGGTTTAAATCACAATTCCAAAAAGAACACTAGAATTAATAACAATTTATTATACTAAACTAAAACGAAGACTTCGATAAATGTTTACGAATCTTGATTGAGAAGATATACAGTAGCGCACGAAAGTATTCGGACACTCTTCAAAGCTAAATAACTTCTTTAAGATTGGACCAAACGTCTTGACTTTTCTTGAGCAATTAGTTGCATTGATTTAATAAATGATAGGAATGAAGGAACTTTTTAAATATTTTTTATTTGAGCCACGCACAAAAAATTTTACAGACGTATCTGGTAGATCTATGATAGTTATACGCATGCAGAAAAATTCATTAAATTCGATCGACGTACACACGAGCTACGTGCCATCGAAAATGATGAAAATCGCAATTTTTCACGATTCTTGATCAGTTTCTGCTTAAACTACAGAAATTCTTACATCTTTCTACGCGTGCCATTTTTTCCCGCGTCAATCGATTTCGCTGAGATTTTCAGCATGTGTATAACTAACACAGTTCTGAATAACGCATACTGGTTTTCGAGATATCTCAAAAAATATAATTTTGACCCCCAACTTTGAGTGCTATTTTCTCCCCTTCAAAACGGATGGTTGCAGATAAAAAAAAATACGTGTCAAATATTTTTCAAAGAACTATAAGCTCCCATAAGTTTCATCAAAATCGAATTTTCGCATCTGATTGTGTTCCCTGTTTAGTTAACGATGCTTAAAAATTCTAATAAAAATGTACGATATGTAGAAAACCGAAACACATACTCTGCAATTCGTTTCAGATTTTGAAATTGAAAAAACTGCTTGTAAAAAATAAAAAAAGGATCGAAAAAATACGGATTTCGCGTGGAAGTTTTAGAGTGACAATCTTTATAATTTTATCTATGGTGGGCCGTTGTTAAAAAAATAAAAACTGATTCTTCGACTTTTTCTCGATAAAAACTAACCTAACGTTAAAATTATTCCACTCTATTAATTCTATAAGGGTATTAGGCACTAATAAACCTTTAGCATTTCACAGAAATAATTAAGAAATGAAGGAACTTGATTATTATTGGTACTATGTGATGCATTACATCGAGAAATATCGAAGATGATTTCAACAGGTTTCAATTAGGTTCGCGTCCGATATTTTTGTCGCTCTCCAAAGGGATACAATGTCATTTTTCTAGGATATCATCGAATAGCAATTCAGTTAAGTAAATTTAATGTAACAATTTGTATCAATTTCATAAATAATACTTCACAATAATTAGTATTTCGTTTGTTGAAGATGACGCGTGGTATTTGAGTCCTTTTCCAAAGTAGTGATGACCATACAAATATAGAAACAAAATTGTTTTCATTATGTTTCGGCATCAGTATAATCACGAATAAGAAATACAGAGATACGATGGATTTATTGCCACGCTTTCCATCGATTTATCAAAATCATTTTAACCCTTTGCACTCGAAAGAATTCCATTCCAAAATCGAAACAATGTTTTCACTTGTAATAGCTCCATTGTACGTAGTTCATTTCTTTTTGTTTATATAGAATTAATTACTATTACTCGTACTTGGAAGATTAAAGTTTTCTTAACCTAACTAAAGACTTCTTAACTTTAAACGCAGCGATGTAAAAATTGTTTAAATAATAGTATGGCAGTTTTTAGTAGCCCCATTCGAGTGCTAAGGGATAACACTTTAACGACTGGCGAGAATTTTAGAATTTTTCAAAATCCATTGTCCATGATAGAAAACTTTTCAATGGATCTCTCAACGCTGACAGGAATTTTTATTGTAAATTAACATGCCATTCTCAGTAACGTTATCTAATAATTTGGTTATAAATTACAATGTCAAAGCAGTTGGTTAGGCTTCATTTTGTTACAGTGCAACTATCGAATGTCCTAATAATAGGCTTCCGGTCGGTAAAATTTTAACAATTCGCAAAGGTCGATAGATAGAATCCAATTTTCTTCGTTATTTTCTAAATAAACAACGTAGATTGTTTCTGTAAGATGTAGTGTGAACGTTTGAACTATTATAATATCAGACCAAATTCCATCTAACTAAACATATAAAAATAAAAAATTTCGTAGTGTCAATATCATCAATGCAAACGCACTTGAATTTCAAACAAAAATTAAATCATTCGTTAAGAAAGAAGAAAATTAATTACGAAATTAATTACAATTTGCTAAGCTTGTAATTCGCGTTTAAAAAAAGAATATAGATATATATTTTAGAGTTCGTAATAACTAAAAAATAATGATGCTGAATATGTTTCATACAATTTGATAAATTGTATTTGTGTTACTCGTGCCGATACTGTACAGTCGTATTAGAGGATAGTGGTTTCAACTTGCGGACTGCGCGAAGTGTAACATTTCAATGGACAGTTAATTAACACCTTCATAGTTAGTAGTTACATGTATAGAACAACTCAAGAGTGATTGTAACTCTCATCTGTGGCGTTAGGTAAATGTCCCCGTTTCTGCGTTGACCTCGTTATCGATTTGATATGCTTATTTTTTTCATCAAAACCAGATAACAATCGAGGAGCGAGAAATTCAAATGTACCATCACGTTTATTAACTATATTACTTATCTCGCATTTTATTGCAAAATCTGTTATCAGTAACGCGCGAAATATCGTAGTTACAGTATTAACTTATTCTATGGTGCAACGAGAATAATTGAATTGCAAGCTTTCATACAAAATGACAATTTAATGCATTATTTGCAAGGAACGAGTAGAATTTTGAATTACAGTTCATATATTTTTACAGTACCAGTTAGCTAAAGGAAAATTTATCGTCAGTGAACTATAAACAACTAGAGTAACAAATACTACAAGTCTTTATGCAAAATGGCAATTTAATGCATTATTTGCAAGGAGCGAGTAGAACTTTGAATCATAGTTTACGTATTTTTACAATACCAGTAAGCTAAAGAAAATTTGTTGTCAGTGAACTATAAATAACCAGAGTAACAAATACTACAAGTCTTTATGCAAAATGGCAATTTAATGCATTATTTGCAAGGAGCGAGTAGAACTTTGAATCATAGTTTACGTATTTTTACAATACCAGTAAGCTAAAGAAAATTTGTTGTCAGTGAACTATAAATAACCAGAGTAATAAATACTACAAGGCTTTATGCAAAATGGCAATTTAATACATTATTTGTAAGGAACGAGTAGAATTGTGAATCACAGTTTACATATTTTTACAATACCAGTTAGTTAAAGGAAAATTTGTTGTCAGTGATCTATAAATAACTAAAATAATGAATACTATAAGTCTTTATGCAAAATTACAATTTTCTATAGCAACTACAAGAAATGAGTTAAATAAACGTTTATTTCATCTATTGTCAATTGCAGTGAGTTGAAAATAATCTAATAATAGTCCGTCTGTTTCACAATCTTTTTTCTATGTTGTATATCATCTGCTCATTTTTGTCACGAATCCATAAAATCAAGAGTTTAACAATAATAATTTATTCACTTTTATCCAGAGTATATTCGTTAAAAAATTTCTCGCACAAGTATCAAATTTTATGGAACGACTGCAATGAAATGTACAAATTGTAATTCAATATTTATATTCAAAAATGTTTTCATTAATAATTTCCAATGTACTTGTTTAATGAACCACATGTTACAATAAAAATTGAATGAAATTTGAATAGATGCAGTCTTGTTATTACCACAAGGCAATGTATATCGTTGGATTTATTGTTCGGTAGTTCTAGTGTTAAGAAAATGCAGATTCGATGGTAACTAAATATTTTCTACGTTTCGTGAAATAATATATGCTTAATAATAATATACGCATAGTATATGCTTAATAGTTCGCGATGATGGAAACTTATTTTGGTCGTTCAATTAATGCAAGAAAGGTGCAAATTAACTCGTTGCATCGCGTATGCACGGCAGTAGTATTTTTGTTCAGCGAGATTTATCGCATCTCAACGACTTACTGCGAATTTTATTCTGCTCTAAATTTTAATGTCGCACGCCTCCGGAATTTTCTTTTTTTTTTTTCGCACGAACAAGAATTAAATTGGTTTCCCTCTCTCGCGAACTCATATCGCGGACTTACTCTCTTGACCCTTTTCCGAAAGGAAGAAATTCGAACACGATTGGTACTTCTGGCAGATACATAAAAAAGTATTTTTAATTAAGTGTCACAGGAAATGACGTTAAAGAAAAAAATAATGAACGTTCGAGCTTCCTTTGAAAGGAATTCTTTCACCCTTGGCTACACCGAGCAGAAAATTTCGCCAACTTTTTTGCCTTTTAAGTCACTCGTTCATTAACCGCGTAATTAAAGTGTAAGTTAACAAGACTTTGTATAATCTTCGCAATCGGCTATTTTCAAATTGTTTAATACAGCTTAATTATTTAGTCTAGATGCTTCAACATCGTCCGTGGAAATTTCAGAAATATTTAACTTGAAAATTCAGTGATTTTTATATTTTTCTACGTTTGTACCGTCTGCCGTATTTTCGAGTTTGCTCTTTTTAATTGAAACAAACTTTAATTAATTTAAATAAACGATGCGAAACCATAAAATCGCTTGTGCACTGATAAGTAATTACAATGTTGTGCACTGAACGGCACAAAATTGTTTTTGACCTCGGTCTTCGTTACTTCAGCATGCAGCAATACGTAATTGTTTTCGCTGCAGTATAGGAATTTCATTTACAGACGAATATCCTTCGTTTTCAGTTTACTCGCACAACGCTTGGAATATTTCTAATAAGCTTCTCGTTTTTAGAGATTACTAAATACACAGTTATCATGCATACAAATATGATATTCAATATCCAAGCATTCTAAAAGCCAAAACCACTTTGTTAATTAAGCCATCATTTCCACGATCTTGATTGTTCTACTATGATCACCTCGTGGCCTTTCTCACAAAAATCTATACAATATGTTATTTATTTTTACAAATCAATGATCAGTAAATATTGAATATGCATTCGCATAGTAAAAAATTATTTTGTACACAGACTGCAAATTTTATACGTTTATGACAAAAATTAGTATGTCATATACAAGACTGAAAAGAGATTTCAAGAATTCAAGTATATTGTTGCAATTCTATCGATTTTTTAAAGGTGATTAAAAGAGAAACTGCAGTTCCATTTATCTTAAATTTATAAAAATTGTTTTGGTTAATTTTCATTTTGCACAAAGGTCTGTAGTTTATTAATAAATATCAAGAATAGTATTTAAACAATAAAGAAGTGTGTTATCTATTCTCAGCAACTGCAGAGTAGTACTATTAAATAATTAATAACTCGCTAAAGTCAAGAAAAATGTAACAGAAACAAATAACATAAGAAGTCTGATGAATTTTTCCAAAATAGTTAAACATTTTAATAACATATTTAAACCTTTCTGAATCATTTCTAGTTTCGTCCCTACAACGACAGACCTAAACGTTGATGCGACTCTTACAAAATAAACAATGCACGCAAACATTTTTCTTCTTAAACTCCACGAACTAAATGGTAGATACTCTGAAGGACATTGCGAAACGGTCATAATCTCTTACAAAACAGCAAATAACAATCTCAGTTGGTGACACAATTCGAAACTAGCACGCGAAACGATAAAAGAAAAGCAGGAAAGAATTTCTAACATTTGAACTTGCAAATTTCATACACTTAGAACAAAAATTAGTATGTCATATACAATACTGAGAAGAGATTCGAAAAATTGAAGTATATCGTCCCAATTCTTTCCATTTTTTAAAGATGATTGAAAGAAAAACTGCAGTTCCGTTTATCTTAAATTTCTAAAAATCGTCTCGGTCAATTTTCATACTGCACGAAGGTCTGTAATCTATTAATAAATATTCAAACTAGTATTCAAACAATAAAGAAGTATGTCATCTATTCTCAGTAACTATAGAGTAGTACAATTAAATTAACTCGATAAAGTCAAGAAATATTTGAAAAAAAACGAATAATAGTTTCGTTTCTACAATGACAATGCACGCAAACATTTTCTTCCTTAAACTCTGAAGGACATAGCGAAATGGTCATAATCTCTTACAAAACAGCAAATAACAATCTCAGTTGGTGACACAATTCGAAACTAGCACGCGAAACGATAAAAGAAAAGCGGGAAAGAATTTCTAGCATTTGAACTTGCGTAACTAACTTATTTTTCATCGAGTGTCGTGGCAATGCAATTTTTCCTTTTCTTTCTTTGTACGGCAATTCACCGTGAGTTTGGAGAATTAATATTTCTGAGTGGCTTTCCAGAATAAAAACAGAAGAAACTTTTCTCCCGGGCACTGCAGGCGAGAAAACTATCCGGGATTGTTTCGGACCCTAATGCTCGAACGAGAGTACACGCGACCCAGCTACGACTTCCACTCCGAATCGTCCCATTTAAATGCATTGTTCTCTTCCATTTGAGATGCGTCGCTCGATGCAACGCTTTAGAAGATCAAAGATATCCGGGCAACAAGAAACGAGGAAACGAAAGTGCCGCTCGGGGCATCTGTCTGGTAATCATATCAACAATCGGAGTTTCTGGACCAGTATCCGACACAATGTATAGGAATTTTCTCATTTTCCCTGTTGTTTCAAATTCGAGAGAAACGGGACGCACGGAGGTTCTATCACGCACACACCTTTCCGCCTTTCTTATTCCCTAAATAGAACAGAGCTTGGTGACATGAATAGATTGCCTGCTACAATGCTTCAGCGAATTTGTTTTCTTCAAAATGTTTCTGAAACATCTCTTTCTGCTTGTTTGCCGCAAACATTACATTAAGTGGAAAATTCGTTGCAAATTGAAAATGAATTTTAAATTGGCGAACGACAGAATTATTCTTACTGGCTAGGGGTAGTATTCCAAACTGTTATAATGTACGCAGGGCGATTTAAGAAACAGTAACAAGCCATGGCCATTCTTGTTGAATGAATATCGTTGTTTTCTCAACGTTCAAGCATTGCTCGAACGTTTTCAAAATGTTTCTGGAGGTTCTTTTTGCACTTGATTGCCATAAACATTAGGTTAAGTGGAAAATTCGTTGCAAATTGAAAATGAATTTTAAATTGGTGAACGACAGAATTATTCTTACTGGTTAGAGGTAGTTTTCAAAACTGTTATAATGTACGCAAGGCGATTTAAGAAACAGTAACAAGCCATGGCCATTCCGGTTGAATGAATATCGTTGTTTTCTCAACGTTCAAGCATTGCTCGATCATTTTCAAAATGTTTCTGGAGGTTCTTTTTGCACTTGTTTGTCACAAACATTAGGTTAAGTGGAAAATTCGTTGCAAATTGAAAATGAATTTTAAATTGGTGAACGACAGAATTATTCTTACTGGTTAGGGGTAGTATTCCAAACTGTTATAATGTACGCAGGGCGATTTAAG
>CM052088.1:12371067-12384690 GCA_028453745.1 Agapostemon virescens
TTTTCATCATCAACTTTTGGATGTACTTCTTTAATGATGTACACGTTAGAATAAGAATTTTATGAAGTTTTATTAGGTGCAGTCCTGTTATTATTACAATGCAATATATATCGTTGGATTTATTGTTTGGTAGTTTTAGTGTTAATAGATGCAGTCTCGTTAATATTATAACCCAATGTATATCGTTGGATTTATTATTTGGTAGTTCTAGTGTTAATAAGTGCAGTCTCATTATTATTACAACACAATGTATATTGTTGTATTTATTTTTCGGTAGTTCTAGTGTTAATAGATGCAACCTTGTTATTATTACAATATAATTAAATACAATATAATAATGTGTCATTATTATGTTTTAATAGACCTGTCTATTATATAAACAAATATAAATCCATATCGAAAACACAAACAGAATAATATTTGTATGCAATTAATAGGAAGGCTCGAAATTGAATCTATATCTCCTATATCAAATAATCTGGATCAATGTATATTGGTATTCAAACTTGCCATACTAAACGCTTACATGTATATCTATATACGTGACTTGGCGAATTGCCGAACTGTCTCATGTGTTCGTCGAAATGAAATGAATCTCTACTGTGTCCATATTCACTGCGCAAAACGGTAAAGAAACTTATTGAAGTTAGAGTCTCGCGAAGTTATTGAAAATACCTTAAATGGTATATAAGGAATTGGTTATACAATATATCAGGAAATCTCTCAATATCCTATCCTGACGAAATCAAACCAATAATGCTTCGTTACCTACGTTAATTGCTAGACTGCGGACTTTTATGCACAACCAAAATTGTCTGCGCTAATTGCAAACACACAGAAGTTGCCGAGACATTTGCTCCTCTTTCATTTAATTCGACTAGCTTGAAAACGAAACAGTGTATTTTGTTGCTTTAACACTGGAACTACCGAACAATAAATCCAACAATATACATTGCTTTGTAATAATAACGACACTACATCTATTAAAACTTCATCCATTTCTTATTGTAACATGTACGTTATTAAAGAAGTAATAATAATTGCGAAAGGAAAAACTAGGGGCCAGTCAAAATGACTGGTTTGGTAGTTCTAGTGTTAAATATTTTTACTATTTTGCATTCGATCACTTTTACAGAAATTTAAATCTGCTAATTTTCATAATTGCATTAAAACTGCTATCTATTTATTACTGAAATGTTTATAAATAAAATGATTTTATAATTTTGTGAAGTATGGCTTGGTTTATCGAGCTTGCTGTGATAACTTACTTTGTGAAGTAAATTAACAAACAGTAACGGTGAATCAACAGAATAATAAATTGTATCTCGTTCTTTGGGGTTGTCCTCTTGTTCCCATTATAGTGCAATGCAATCACTGTGAAGTATGCAAATATTTTTGTTCGATGGTAATAATTCGTTCTACAGATTTTATTTCATTGGGCCAATTAAATTTCCGATGGAAATTCGATTTTTATAACGAATACGCGATAAAAATTGCATTCCACTTAATAGTTTCTCTATCGATTTCTGTTTGCGAACACGCAATATTCTTGATAACCGTTATATGAATTTCCAAAGGTGTGTACAATAATCGATAAATTTTTAGTCATCACGCCTAGCACGTATTCGTCAAATTGTAGGTGTCGTTTTTAATTATTTATAGTTCATAGCGACTTTAATCGATGTTGATGATAGTTTATGCATGTATATAATTTATTTAGAGCTACAACAGGCATGTTTTAAATTTTGGTTATGTGCACAGATGAAAAAGTTAAAAATAGTAACTTTTACTTTGTTTTACCATTTCTATTAATGATAATTTTGAATTAATTGTTTTTATACGTGGCCTAGTAAATTAATCCTTATAACCAGTCAAATTTTAAGTAGTTATTAATAAAACCTCACTCTCTTCTTAACGATAACTTAATATTGCTACAATAAAAATATTCTTTTAGCAATATTTAAATTAATATATCTGTTAAATTAATCATTTTCTGATGTGGAAGAAGTAATACTTTTTTAAGCAACAATCGATGCAAAAAAAGTAGTAAATACGTAAAAAGTTTCTGTGTACTGTATGCAAAATTTTACAAGGCCCGTTGTTTTAAGTTATTTTTATTATTTTTTACACGAATTTTGCGAATGTGAATGACGCGAGCAGTTTAGTAGAAATCTTCTTGTATAAAAGGATGAACTTGCAGAGTATGCGTTCAGAAGGAAAAATTCTCTTTTGCTTTTAGTGCATGTTACTATATTTTTATTATATTCTTACTATACTGTTACTATAGTCTTACGATGCTGACTATTTTAAGAGAAAATGAGGTGTGGATATATAGATTCTAGCTCGAGTGGTAAAAGTTCAAGAATTATAAGGGCTAGAATGGCAAAGTCAGAGTTTTGGAGAAGAGATAAGTGATGGGACAGAGTTGAGCACGAGTCAAGAGTAAATCACAGATTTGAGAAAGAGTTTGGGATGTTTGACAGGAAGGTGATGGAATCTTTGTCGAAGCTTCGTTGACAATAATAAGTGATATAAGTCATTTCCCTGCAATTTTTGACCTTGAATGACCTTAAGTCATAGGTCATTGAATTCGTCTTAAAAAAAGGAAGTTGACCTTTACCTCAGCTTGGAGTGTCCACCAGGATAAATAAAAGTTCCACCACATAATGTCCCCCTCGGTATTGAACAACTTTCGTCTAAAACAGTTTCGTGTATAATCAATATTTTCGGAGATATTCGACAGTAACGCTTTATAATTTTCACCCTGTATTTCAAATTAATTTGTATAGTGGAGGTTCGGCTGTATAACTGGTAATTTTGGGATTCCCAGTGGTGTAATAGGGTCAAATGGCCTGTAAGATGGATAATGCGATTGCTCGAAATATCACGTTTTCTGTAGAGGGTCGTTTAAACATCGTTAGCGGGCTTTTTCTTGCATCCAGAAGCGAGCTACGGCTGTTACGCAGCGTCGGCGGCTATTCAAGATGAAATTCAATGACCTGATTTTCGTGCGACGTTCCATCAAATTAATGTGGAGATACAAACTTTCCAAGTTCGAACCTTGCTGGAGAAAACCACCCCCGTCGCCGTCCTCGTCCGCGGCCGCTGTTTCTCTCCGCTCGGCAACCCGGTTGCATTTCCGGCACTCGAATACTTCGAAAGTTGATATCTCCGTATTAATTTGGCAGAATGCTTTATAAAAGCGAACCATCGGGCTCGTTCCCGTCGTACACTATGCGGGACAATTCCAGCCGCGCAACTGTCGTCGTGCAGTCGACAAGATAACGCTTCTACAGTTTCCTAAACGGAAGATATCAAATCGAGCTCGATCGTTCGTTTCGATGCTAGCTGAAAATGTGTCAGTTTGCTTTAAAAATTAGTGCAGCCTCTGTTCTCAAATTTTTATCACATGCAGGGAGAGTATCGTGAAATGAAGACTTCAAATAACTTTGCAAGTTATTTGTCCCGCGAAGAAATTATTTAAACAAATGGTGGATGCTTACAAAGAAGTGTGGTACTCTAGTTTTCGTTGCTCTGCTTTTTTATCGAGATACGGGGACAAGTTTTAGGTTTCTAAATCAAAAATTGATAAATAAAGCTGTAAGTGGTCTTGAGAAATATTATTTTTACTAGTTTAAAACAAATACTGATGTCCATAAAATAAACATATTCTATAAATGCCTAAAGTTTGCTATCTAATTACGGTTGTACTTAACCAACATTTCTAGGGAGTCGCTAATACATAGAAATGTATTTTTCTTTTAGTAACTTTAATAAATTGAAAATAATGTAGCAAAATTCTTGAAAGTTTTCTGATGTTTCTCTGTGATACCTTCTTTCATTTATTTATGTTATATATGGTACGTACACAATCGAAAGCCTGCATTTTAACAATAGTATAAATGAGTATACATATAAAGTGAGGTAAGCGATGAATGTTCTCTAAACACAGTGAACTATTTATCAATTACAATTTTCTTTTAAACTCTTTAAATAATTGATACAAATTAATCTGCATGAAAGCAACTTAAATTTTCAAGTGTCTAAAATTTAAAACAAATTGTCAGGTTTGCAAAATAAACGTATTTTATAAATTCCTAAAGTTTGCTATCTAGTTATGATTATACCTAATCAATTTTTACTATAATTCCGGGTTTATATTTACAGACCTGGTATATAAAAATAGAAAAGTTAAACAAAAGCAAACGATGGATCAAGTTATCCAATGTAATCCATTACATTTTTCTAAAGTGTAATACAGTATTACACCTAGTTATTTATTAAGCATTTATGTCATATTAAATATCATTATTCTTTTTACATACTCTAATTTTCAGTTAAAGTAAGAATATTTTTAAATAAATATACATTTTATTCAATGTCGGATATTTATGACGAAGGTTGTAGTAACTGGAATCACGAAATAAATGACTGAATAAAGTGTAATGCAGTTTATATTGGATTTTAGACTACATAGAACTGTAAAAGGACAAATTAATTTGTAAGAGAGGCTGGTTTTACGATTTTTAGTCACGAATGTGAAGCAGACTTGCAAATGACGAAGAAATGAGTCAAGATAAGGTTTAAACACTCTTGTAGTCTAAATTGTAGATTTCTTTATTGTTCTGTTAAACGTGCAAATTGTTTTGTAGCCTGACAGGTGTATTTTACGAGATTCCTTTAACTTCGATTGAAATAAGATTATTATACATATTCTATACACACAGTAATTGCACCAACTAAATGCAATAAATATTGTATATATTTGTTATATTTAAACATTTTATTGTTCGCATTTGTACGAACGGGATCTCCATAAAATTCTGCATAGACAGGAATTTAAATGAAATAGCCATAACGTGATTAATTTGTTTAAAATTCTAAACAATCAATTGTTTGAAATATGGTACAATTTCAAGAAGATGTATTGTCTTGATGAATTATTGTTCATTGAAACAGATAAATTTTAGTGAATATGATTTCCTTTTCGTTTAATTAACCCCTTGTCATACTTCAATGCTTAAATATTGATAACAAATGACAAACATTTAATTTCTGACTCGTTATAACATGGCAAAGGGTTAAGGAAGTTTTACGTATAAAAATCTGCAATAATTCTATGTTACTATATTATTTTTAATAATTTACAGACTTGAGTAAGTATTATAAACGAATACAACCAATACGATTCAGAGTAACAAATTTAAAAAAAAAATTTAATAATATCGAATTTCACAATGTTAAAAATTTCGTACTAAATTAATATCAACTATGGAATAGTATAACTGAATTAAACACCGAAATACTATTATGGAAATATCGATTACAGTCAATTATCATGCTAATTAAGTTTTATTCCTTTCACTCTCCCCATTATCATTATGATTAATAAAGCACACCAGTGAAACATTAAAATCATTTTAACTGAACGATCATTCATAAAACATCGCAGACAACTTTCGCACAATTCAACCTTTACTTCATTTATACTTCCCACTATCGATTTTATCGAGCGAAGAGGATAATTAAGTTTCTATCGAGCCTAATTGAAGGTTTCATTTTTATCGAATCACAGTAGGTTGAATCGTCCGGAGGAACGCAGAAATTTCACAATGAGCTTATGACTAATATAAATCCCGAGCAATCGAGCACAATTAAAAACACTTTGTCCCACGAGTCAATAATTCCCATTTGTAGTTCCCGTTATAATTCGTACCGTTCATGAAAAGACATTCTTCGGCGAGCTCAAACAGTGCGTTGATTCGTTTTTCTCATTCCTTATGGCGACTAATGAAAAAATGTAATTAGCAGGCGCGACGAAACGGTCGGCGCGGAGCGGCCGTCTTAATTCGTCGGGATGTAAAGCCAGCAGGCATAATCAGCTTTTGCTGCCCTTTCACGGTAAAGTTTGCTTACGTTAGCCGGTTCGTTCGGTCCCCGGAATAACTTCGATAAACATTTCGAAACCCCTCCTTTCGTCCTCGCCTTCCTCCCTTTATAACTGGACTGCGCGCAAGCTGTACACGTGGACAACAGACAGCCGTTGTTGCGGGTATTTCGAAACCGAGAACTTTATCTGGGAAAGGACCTAGCCTCAGAACGCTACAATACTACTACTATATTCTCCTAATTCCAGAAATATTTTATTACAAATGCAGTATCTCATGACACGACTATAATACTCGCGCTACGATTACATAGTGTGACGATTAAAATTCTTAGCGTTCGAATGGCGCCTCCGAGACGCCATTAAAAATTGCTATTATTTAACCCTTTGCCCTCGAAGCTGTTTTAAGTTCAACCCCAAGGCATTTTCTCTGACCCAGAATATTTTCATTCTACACGATATATTTCAACTTATGTATACGACATTTAGTTACTATTACTCGTTCTTGCAACGATTACATTTTTACAAATTTCTCGGACACAAGCATAGTGATATAAGATTGTTCTAAACAGTGCTGCAGCTGTTTTTAGTGGTGTCTGAGAGTCACTATTCGAGTGCAAAGGGTTACTACTAACAAGGGAACATATTCAGATCCGGAAATCTGATTTTGATGAAACTTATGGGAGCGACTACATTTATTATTTATTTGTTCTAACTTTTGTTAAAATTTTCTTGCACAACTATATTTCCCATTGAAAAACGCCCAATTTAAAAAAAATTCAAATTTTTTCGATATCTGGTTTTCGAGATATCTCAAAAAATATGGTTTTGACACCCAACTTTGAGGGCTGTTTTCACCCCTTCGAAGTGGATGGTTGCCGATAAAAAAAACATGTGTCAAATATTTTTCAAAGAACTACAATTAAACGAATCACGAATCCTTCATTCAAAGATCTTTTTCATTTTATGCTTCAATCGATTTTGACAAAACTTTCTATGTATATGAAATTTGTAGATTTACAAACGACATGTTTTAAATTTTAATTATGAACACGTATAAATAATTTCAACATTACATCAATGTATGTTTGTTTCAAACGTCTCCAGCTATTTTATAGTTTAGTCCCAAACATCGTGGAAAGAAATGTAGCATGATGTAGGAATTTTAACCCTTAGAACTCCAATGGCTCCTCTGAGGCGACACTAAAAATTGACAGACTATTATTCAAAACAATTTGTACATTACAAATGTTTGTAATTAAGAAGGTAGTAAAAAATTGAAGTTTTGCCGTACGATTAACAGTAAGAAATTTGATATGCACGAAAGGAAATGAACCATGTGCAATGAAATTATTCTAGGACAGAAAGATGTCTCGAGTTAGGAATTAAAATTGCTTGGAGTGCAAAGGGTTAAAATAAAATTGTGAAACCAGTCATTTTGACTGGTGCGGTAGTTCTATTGTTAAATCTGCTGTAAATTGCTTCACTAGGAACGAAACAAGTGTAAATTGTAAGTATTTTAAAAAAACCAGTGAGTTACTTACACTTAATCGCAAAGTGAGAATGGTTGATAGTGACTCGGGGTATTGCATTGAGCAATGAAAACGGGAAGAAGCAACAACAGTGGATTTGCGCGGAGGCTTCAGTAAATCAAGAAGAACGTACGGTTGGTTACTGATTAAACGGAGAGAGAGAGAGAGAGAGAGAGAGAGAGAGAGAGAGAAAAAAGGCGTGGTGTATGAAGAGTTACCCACACGTGCACCATGGGAGAACTCAATTCCGAGGATTAACGATTCATAGTCCTTCCGAGGGTGCAATCGCTTTATTACGATACTGTTCTTTTACCGAGATGTGGCCGGAAGCGAAATGAAGAGATATTAAAGCTGAAAGAAACATGAGGCTGGCGAAAAGAAACCCGATGAAAAGATCGTGGTACAAGATTAAACGGCACCAACGATGTTCCAGCTGGTGTAATAATCGGCTTCCTCTATCACGTATCGTGTATTGATAACAGCAACATCGAAAGTCAAGAAGATTAATTTCAGCCAGCGAAGAATGGTCCAACCTTGAAGAGACAAATGGGAAATTGAAGTGTACGAAGCAACGGTTCCCTAACAATTGGAAAGAAACTTTCGTAGTAATGTGGCAATCGGAATAAGAGGAAACGAAGACAAATAGCAGTTCTTCTAAATGTTTGTATATTCCATTGTATCTCTCCTTTCTTCCATCTTTCTTCTATCGCAAATTCTTTCCGAAAAGTCGCGAAAGAAAAATAGTGTTAGGAACAGTTTTGCGAGGAATTATAGAAAGTTAAATTATCATTCGATTGTAAATTTTATGGATTTATATTGAACAAGTTTGTAATGAGCATTGTCATCAATATTTTCTTGCATTTCCTTCAATTTATTCTTTTATTAGTATTATTGAAAGAAACAGCTTTTCATTCAAGTCTGTTCTTCTGTAATTGATTTCTAGAATGTTTTTAGCATAAGGATTTGCTGGTTAAGATTATTTATAATATTTGTAATAAATTGCTTCGACAAAATCCTGATAGAGAAAAAGTGTTCTCAATAATTGTGTGAGGAATTAAAGAAAGTTAAATTATTTAGCGAATTTCATACGTTTGTTGAAAATTGTCGTAAATATATTATTACATTCTTTTTAATTTATTAAAATTATTAAAAGAAGATATACCTCATTGAAATTTTCTTTTCCACAATTGATTTAAACATTTGTTATTTCGCATAAAGATTGGCCCCATGATTACGTGCATTTCTAATATTAATTAAAATGTAATTTAGAATTTGTTTAAAAATTTGAGTATGTGTCAAAACTTTAAGAGCAAAGTGTGAAAGACAAACTTCAATTCTTTGAGTATTCATTGACTAATAATATTAATATAGTTTTATATTCATTGAATTGTACAATAAACAGTTTTTACTTTAACTATGCATTATGTGGGTAGAAAACATATAAAAACATAGAAACTTCCCCAACGAATTTCTTTCTAAAAATTACCTTACAATTAGATTGCATATATTATTTTATTCTTACAGTGACAATACGAATTAATTTTTTATTATTTATATAATCACATGTTGAATAAAAAAGATTCTATTGTCTGGATTTCTAAATGAAAAATTCTTTTAAATTATTAAACAAATCAAAGGCAATTTTCATTTGAGAAAATTCTCTCGTTTTAACATTTTCTATTACTTTAACATATTTTTTGTTTTAAAATAATCTTCATTTTACAATATACATTACAAATCTCTATCTTCCATTTTTAATGAACTCATTTCTCTTAACTAGAAATATAGCACAATATTAAAAAGGAAAGAACAATATAGTTTCGTCCAAATGTTGTTACAGAATACATTTAAAACTCATAATTCTGTATTCACAGCATACTGTAAAACACTATATATGAAACCTAACAAAGTTTATATTTTATTTTTATGAAGCAGCTCATGTATTACTTTACAACGTGAGAAATATATAAAAATTGCGATGAAACACTGTTCTAATTCCATGTTTCCTTTTAGGAAGAATCCTCTCATTGGAAAACTGTAAATCTGCATAAGCAGCCACATCTGCTTTATTAAACAACGCACGATGAACACGAAAAGTTCGCAGGATATGTGCACAGTACGTTGTCTACGGGATGAAAGTAAAAAGAGCAACTTCTCCGTGCGCGTACTAATGAACCTCGCAGACGTATTTATAGGCAGTTTTTAATTAATTTATGTGTGGGAACACGTTCCTTATGACGTAGTAGAAATGCCAGTTTTACTTCGATTCTTAATCCTATTGGAATTCTACGTAGTGGGGGACACAATAATTTGCATCGTAAATGAAACACGCTGTCGTAATTTATTAGTCTTAATATTTATACTATTTCACTTCGCTTCCACTTTCTTAAAATTACACTAGAAATAATTTCCATTAGACTAAACTTAAAATAAAGTTTTTTTTTAACGACTATACCGAAAAATTGTTGTATTATAAATGTATTCTATAGATAGATTGTTGAAAAATTAATTGGTATTGCTTACACTTTACGATTAACCCTTTTATTTTTGGCTACCCTTTTGACACTTTTATTGCCAAAATTAAAACGTTTCTTTCAACATTGAACATTTTTATTCTGAGGAATTCTTTTTATATTATGCACTTGACATTGAACCTGTTTTCTTGTTTAACAGTTGAATTTTTAGGAATTTATAAAATACAGACGAATTTGATAATACGAACACTGTTTTGAAAAATGGTGTTGCAATTTTTACTGGTGCCTCAGAGTCGCCATTGGAGTGAAAAGGGTTAAGATTTTTAATTCTGAATGTATGACAGAATGTACTTTATTTAAATGAAGAATGCAATTGTTGGATGAATTATTTTTCCAATTATATATTTATTTAATATAACAGAATGAGAAAGGTAGGAATTTTTTAAAAATATATTAACAATAAATACTCTCGCATCTTCTTCACGTATAAAAGAATGTATTACTTTGAGATATTTTAATAACCTAAGGTCAGACAAAATTATTACGTAAACTGACAAAGTATTGGAAATCTTTTTAATGCTATGAACAAAGAAGAGGACGACACAAGTTATTTGAAATTTTTCTTAACCTTTGAAGAATATTAAACGCTCGGAGTTGATGTTCAATTTTCCCATCCCGTAATTTCTAAAGAAACAGACGTATTCATTTTTATATCAACATTTCAATGTTAATGTAATGGAAGTGCAGATGTAGTCGTAGTGCAATTAAGAAATGTATAACTTTGTACAATTGACGAAACGACATTAAGACAAAAAAGACGATCGTCGATCTCAAAGGTTACTTCGATTATGGAAAAAGGAAACTTTTTCTTACGCATTACACATAAAAAATTATTATTTTGCATAGAAGTCCACAATCTATTCATTAGTAGTATGTTAAAATCATTACCTAAGCCAATCGTAAAGAAAACAGTTTAATCTCTTGCCACACCATTTTCTTTTTAACTAAAGTTATTATAACATCTTCATCGTTAATGTTACAGAAGAGGAAAGACAATTTATATCTTTTATACTAGTACATCTAATATTTCCCTAGTATTATCCTAAATTCATAAAATCCACAATCGAATAATAAATCGAACAATTCTCATACATTGCAGACTTTATACGACTGACACACACCGACAACGCTAATTTTAATAATTTTCATAACTTGATTAAATAAAATAGTTTAAAAAGCCATTTTTAGTACTTTACAATTTCGACCAATTTCAATTTTTCAAACATTTGTCCTTCACGTCATCCAGCAGGCTAAATCCTTTAACACATTGTCATACAATTTTCTTTTTAACTAAAGTTATTATAACATATTCATCGCTAAAAATGTTACAGAAGAGAAAAGATAATTTATATATTTTATACTGGTACATCTGCTTCAATGCTTAAATATTGATTACGTATGAAGAACATTTGATATCGTCTAAAAAGAATGGCGTAATATTTATATTTGTTCGACTTTATTTAAAATTTTCAATACGAGTAAGAAGAGTATTCTTTCGATTAATATTTTATACTGCTACATTTTCTATGATGCTGTGTATTGATTACAACGGAATAAAATATTTGGAGTAAATAGAAATACGTAGCATTTAGACTTGTTAAACTTTGTTTAAAATATAGAAGGTAAGAATTTAACAGTATATTGCATAATTGACAGAATTTGCATTATTCTGTATTAGCTATTAAATTGATATTTGAAATTAACAATAAACATACTACTTACATAATAATTAAAGTTATTGTAGCACCTTCATCACTAAAATGTTACAGAAGAGAAAAGATAATTTGTACCTTTTATAACAACAATTTGCATTTGATTTCGCCTAAAAAGAAAGTCGTAATACTTATATTTGTTAGACTTTATTTAAAATCTTCAACACGAGTCTGACTGGTCATAATGTGGCAAGGGATTAATAAGAAGACTATTCTTTCGAATAATAATTCTAGTAAGTTGAAAATTAGTAACACTATTTGTTATATGTATACTAGTGCCCAGTTAAAACCGTTAAGTCAATCGTAAGGAAACAGTTTAACACTAAACGTACCACAGTGGGTCAAATGTCCCCTTTTAGAGTTTCTATTTCACTATTATTGAGATTATAAAATTGCCTTCATAAGAATCGAATCAATAGATTTCTTTATTCGGTTCGTATATTGTAATAAAAGTCACAGAAATTCTAAACAAATTATGTTTTGACATTTTCATAAGACAATGTACCCTATTCAATTTTAATACTCGGTAAGTTTAGTGTTAATGATAAGAGTACTCTTTCGATACATAATTTTAATAAATTGGAATTTACGTAACACTATAGATTATTGTCCTAAATTCATAAAATTTTAGCAAGAAGTTAATAAATTCTAAATAAATTATGTTTTGACATTTTCATAAGACAATGTACCCTATTCAATTTTGATGCTTGGTAGGTTTAATGCTAATGATAAGAGTACTCTTTCGTTACATAATTTTAATAAATTTAAATTTGCGTAACACTATAAATTATTGTCCTAAATTCATAAAATATTAGCAAGAAGTTAATTCCCAAAAGACTCCTCTTCGTCTGTCCCACTTTCATCAAATGCAGAATATTGCTCTCAACTTGATCACCTTTATGGCGTTCCAAAAAGTTCAACAAAGATCAATCAAATGGCGTCCGCTGCATATGTCTAAATTTCATAAAATAGTTACCACCCCCGAATGTAAAAATCCACTAAATCTAATGCAACCGACAGATAAATACTACAATATTATACCTATAAATTACACACAACCGACACATATCGAGAAAATCGGTTTCAAAAACTCTCGAAACCGGACTAAACGGGAAAGTTTAAGAAGCCACTTTTAGTACTTCACAATTCCAACTAATTTCAGTTTTCCGAACATTTCTTCCTTCGTGCCGGCCCAGCAAACTAAATCCTCCACTTTCCAAAGGAATCCGCTTCTGCTGGTCCACTTTTAAAAAAGCGATTCTCTTTCAACGAATATTAATGCAACTCGTTCCGAATCGAACAAACTAAAAAATTTCATTTCCATGCCGGGTTCTTCTGCACTCGGCGCGTCTGTTCCCGTCTGGAAAAGAGCAATTCTACAAGCAGCCTGGTAGCTTCCAATTTTCCGTGTCAAATGTAACACATGCGTCGCCGTATTGCGAAACTCGAACAGTTCTATCCGTACCGTAGGGGTTGAGGATGGGGGGCAGAGGATAGCCGTTCCGCAGCGTTGTTAAAGAGACATTAAGTTTCGTTCCCGAGAAATATCTATTTTCAAATGTCCGCCGGATTCCCGGCTGAATATTCAGCAGCCCCGGTTGTATCGGAAACTTCGCGTGTATGTGGCCCCGTGCATGAATACAGCCGCGCAGATATTATACGAGCATTTACATAAGACGTAGGTGACGTTCGCATGGACATCGCGGAGGCATCGAGCGTCCCAGGATAGTTTCAGAACCCGCTGGAACGCCAGAATTTCCAGGGACAAGCTCTCGCATGGTGTCCATAGTCCGCAACACGCTCCTCGGAATTCTACGTTGTGAGCTCGCAGGCGCGAAATAGCCAGCTCTGGGCATCCGAGCTTGGACACCGAATCGGTCAGAGATCACACTCGCGGAAATTTGTGCACCGGAAGAGACCTGCAATTGTTTTCTAGCAGCCTGTGCAGATTGGCACGT
>CM052088.1:12385090-12399336 GCA_028453745.1 Agapostemon virescens
ATTTTGTGTGAGACAATTTTATATAGTGGAATGAAGAAGTAGCATCCACTTTTAACCCTTAGTACACCAATGGCTCCTCTGAGGCGACACTGAAAATTGTCAGACTACTATTCAAAATAATTTGTACACTACAATGTTTATATTTAAGAAGTTACTAAAAATTGAATTGTTGCGCGTACAATTAATATTAACAAATTTGATAAGCACGAAAGGAAATGAACGGCGTGCAATGGAATTCTTCTGGGACAGAAAGATATCTTTCTAAGATAGGAATTAAAATTGCTCGGAGTGCAAAGGGTTAATACTGTAGGAACGTGTAATATATTGTCGGAGATAAAGAAGATTGTAAAAGATATCTTTGTGTATCGACTTTCTGAGAGTTTATGAAGACTGAGAGATGTAAAATGGTTTTGGAGAATTTTTTTAAATTTTGGTAGCTTTTTATGATATTTTGTATATTAGAAACTTGGGAAATTGTTAACGATTTTGTTTGAAACAATTTTATAAAGTGGTACGAAGAAGTAGTATCTACTTTTAATACTGTAGGAACGTGCAGTATATTGTCCGAGATAAAGAAGATTGTACAAGATATCTTCATAATCTGATATTCAGAGAGTTTATGGGGGCTAGAGTGAGTAAAATGAGACGGAGAATTTTTCTAAAGATTTTGGTAGCATTCTTTAATATTTATAGTTTATCAGAGACGAAAAATTGTGAACGGTTTTTGATAGAACAATTTTTTAAGATGATACAGAATAGGCACATATTTCTAGAACTGTGGGAATGTCCAATAATTTGTTAAAAGTAAACGAGTTTGTAAAAGCCTTATGTTCTGATTTGGTGAGTTAATGGAGACTAAGCCATCTAAAGAAGCACGTGGGAATTTTGTAAAATGTTGAGAGCGTTCTTTAACATTAAGTTTGTCAGAAACTGGAGTAATTGTGAAGGATTTTATATAAAAGAATTTTGTAAGGTAATGCGAAGAAGTAGTTACATCGAAAACTGTGAGGACGTCCAATAATTTATTTAAAATGAGAGATTTTGTAAAAGACTTATTATCTGATTTGGTGAGTTAATTGGGACTAAATCATATAAAGCATGACGAGGGAATTTTGTAAAATGTGAGAGCATTATTTAATACTTAATATATTAGAAACTGGAAAAATTGTGAAAGATTTTGTATAGAACAATTCTTTAAAATAATACAGAGAGGTATATACTCCTAAAACTGAAGGGACATCCAACAATTTATTAAAAATGAGAAAGTTTGTAAAAGATTTGCTTGTAAAAGACTTATGACCTGAATTGGTGTGTCAATGGGAACTAAGCCATTTAAAGAAGGACGAGGGAATTTTGTAAAATGTTAGGAGGATTATTTAATATTCATTGTTTTAGCAATTGGAAAAATTGTGAATAATTTTGTATAAAACAATTTAATATTGTAATAAGGGGAGATATCTACTTTCGAAATTGTGGTAACGTCCACATATTCTCAGGATAAAGAAGATTATAAAAGATCATCATAATCTCATATTCAGAGACTTTATGGGGGATAGGATGCGTAAAATAAGAGGAAGATTTTAATATAAGATTTAAAAAATACGAAGAAGTTTATCAAAAACTGGGTAAATTGTAAATGGTTTGATATAAAACGATTTAGTCGAATAACAGTTTGTATAAAATAATACGATGAAGTACCTACGTCAAAAATTATGGTAACATCCAATAATTTGTCATAATTAAAGGAAATTGTAAAAGACATCGTCATGATTTGTTTTTCTGATGGATAATGGTAACTGAGACGCATTTAGCATCCCGACATACTTTAACATTTACTTTATTAGAAACTGAAGGAACTGTGAAAGATTTGGTATAAAACGATTTAGTAAAGTACCATTTTCGATAAAGTTACACGAGGAAATACCTTCTTCAAAAATTGTAGCAACATCGAATTCTTTGTTGTAAATAATGTATATTGTAAAATACGAGACCATGAAGCGATTTTCTCAAAGATCGTGGAGGCTAGAACGCATAAAGCGACACGAAAGAGTATTTTAGAATTTTTATAACATTGAACAGTTTTTCACATGTGACAAACAAAGAAGATTATAAAAGACATATCAGAAATTGAATTTTCGAGAGTTCATGAACGCTTGGGTATGGAAAGTAGTTCGGAGCAATCTTTTCGTACTTTGGCAGTGTTCAATAAATCTTCATATATCAGAAACATGAAAGACTTGACATAAAATCATTCCCTTGCAGTTTATCGAAGCTACAGAATGTACAGTAATAAGAAAATAATCTTCAAAAATTGAGGTAACGTCCAATAGGTTTTTATTGTTTCACAAAATACAGAAGATTAAAAAAGACTTGAAAAACACATAAAATAACTTTTTCAAAGTCTGCAGAGACTGCGAAATGTAAAACGATACAGGAGAGCGTTTTTCAACTTCGTATAATTATTTATCTGCCGCATACTAAGAAAATTATAAAAGACAAAAGAGAAATTTATTATTTTTTTAATTTAAGGGGTAGGGAATGTAAAGTGACAGGAAGAAGTGTGTATAATACTTTATAAATTGTGATAATGTTAAAAGTGGAAGAGATTATGAGGTGCAGGACGTGAAACGAGTTTTTCAGAGTTAACACAGGCTAGAAAATGTAAAGTGATACAAAGGGCAATTTTTATAAATTTTATGAACATTTTAAATATTTCATATGTTAGAAATTGAATCATAAATATAGTCACGATAGTTTCTGAGAGTTTATACGGTATCATCTGGAGCGACATGAAGGAGTTTATTTAAATTTTAGAGTCTCCAGAGGATCGAGCATATAAAGTAACACGATTCAGTGAAATTTTGGTAACGCCCAATAATTTTTCATGTATCGGAAATAGAAAAGATTATAAAAGATATGACATGACCTGATTTTCCGAGAGTTTATGTAAGCTAGCGTGTATGCAGCTGCATAGAGGAATATATTTCAATTTTTAGAATCTATAGAGGATAGACTGCATAAAGTAACATGAAAGAGTACTTCAAAAATTGCGGTACCATTCACTAACTTTTCATATATAAAAAGGTCAATAGATTATGGAGGACTTGGAAACCCTATGTTGACAACACGAATACTTGAATATTCATTTTCACAATTTTCATTATAATTTATTGTCGATTCTAGTGAAAAGATCGTATCATTTAAATTTTTAGTTTGTTACACCTTATTACCCCAGTTTACATTTTTATTAACTTAATTTACACTTTTGTTTGATCATGGGAAGAAATGTTGATCCTTAAGTGGACCTTCAAAATGGACTTTAAAAATGCAGTGGTTAAATTATATTATATTTAATATTACCTTAATTTACACTTTTGTTTAACCATGGGATAAAATACTGATCCTTAAGTGAACCTTCAAAATGGACTTTAAAAATACAATGGTTCAATTGGATCATATTTAATATTACCTTAATTTATACTTTTATTTAACCATGGGAAAAATATTGATCCTTAAGTGGACCTTCAAAATGGACTTTAAAAATGCATTGGTTCAATTAAATTATTTTTAATATTACCTGAATTTACACTCTTGTTTAATCATAGGATAAAATACTGATCCTTAAGTAGACCTTCAAAATGGACTTTAAAAATGCAATGGTTAAATTAGATCATATTTAATATTTATATTTGCCATTCATCTGCATCAAAATCGTAAATAGAAATACAGTGAGAGAATAAAATTTCGTGTAAATCCATAAAAGTTAGATATAGGTAAGTTTAAAGATAGTTTGACAAGAAGGCGATGAAAGGATTGATTTTCTATTTTCGGAACTCTGAGTAAATGCACAAAAATGATTCAGGATATCGTATTAAAACTCCAATACCATACTACTAATACCATAGTATTAAAACTCAATTCTTATTCTAGCCACAGTTGTATTATTAATAATTATACATTAAGTAATTGTTAGCACAAATGTAAGCGTGATCACATGGTTCCCAATAATTTATTAACACTTTAACTGCCAAACTGACAACATCAAAAATGCCACGAAAGCAAAGTAATTTATTTAATAAAGCAAAAATGTCAATATTCAAAATCTATGACGAATGGCCACTTTCAATCTTCTTGTATTCTCCAGACATCAACAAAATTCAGTGCAATGAATATATTAATGTAAAAATATACTTTTAAACATGGACACACAAAGTGTTAATGGGTTAAAACAAATCAATAAATAATGTTTTACGAGATTACGAAATCAACGATACTTTCTAAATACATGTATACGTATAGTTAAGATCAGAATCAATCCTGAATGACCTCGAGTGCCATTTAAAAAATATTAATGATCTTGAAGCTTTGAAGAACACGTACTTGAAAAGATTGTTTGCTTAGTATTTCTGCATTTTTGAACGGATGATATTTTCCTTTAACAATTATTCCACTCTTCAAAAGTAATTGACACATTCAAGGTGATCAAGCTATGCTGCTCATTCTGAATAATCTGGTGTACCCATGTTACGGATAATTACTGCTTACCCGGGACTTAGATCGAGAACACCGGTATTAAGACGTGTCATAAATAATTTCTGTTTCTTGGAATAAATTGTTAGGACGCATTCATCATCTTAATGACTCATCGTATTCGCGTTACTTGATAAATGGCTAAAAGTAATTGCATGTACTGGTGAATGCAGAATTGATTAAGCTACGTATAATTAAGCAATTGTACATGTCAAGACGTTTTACCGCCTTTCGATTTCTTTTACGTTTCATTGCATTTAAGTAACACGTTAACACGTTAAACGTGGAGCATATACGTTAAGCTTTTCATATTATTTTATATTACACTTTAAATGGGAAATTGTAAGTGTGCATAAGAGAAAGGACTTGCTTAACCCAATTGTGTTCTCTTGCTTCAATTAAATCTAATTAAACGCTGTGAATATTTTTTAATATTATATAAATTAGATGTAATATATTGTTGCGTAAACTTGACACTGATAGTCCCAGGGGACTGACGTAGCGTTTAACCTGTAAATTGTTCACAAGAAGCGGAAAAGTGTTTAAAGGTATCAATAGTTGTATGATCGTTGGCGATTCACAGTGGAATAACTAATTTTAATCAAGTTCTCGATTATGTGTCGATGAAATGAAAATTTGGTACAATTCAGTACAATTCGACTGAATATTTTTAATTGTATTACAGTTTCTATGATCGCCATTACTGTATGTCTGAATTGCCGTTGTTTCAGAAGTTAAGCTAGCTGGTACAGTTGAATAATTTGTTAAATGAGCCAGTATTAACTTCACAGTCTAACCGTGACTATACATAGACTGTTTTCATGATACCTGTTGCCTATGTAATATTTAAACAAAAGTCAAAAAGTGCTAATAAGGTTTTTAGTGGAATAACTAATTTTAGCCAAGCTCACGATTTTTCGTTTGATTAAACGAAAATTAGGCATGGCTCGATAGTATATTTTAATTCTACTACAGTTTCTATGATCGCCATTACTGTATGTCTGAACTGTCGTTATTCCAGAAGTTAAGCTAGCTGGTACAGTTAAATAATTTGTTAAATGATCCAGTACTAATGTCACAGTCTAGCCACGACTACACACAGGCTGCATTTACGATATCCGTTGCCTATAAAATATCTAAACAAATGTCAAAAAGCATTAATAAGGTGTCACAGTAGAATAACTAATTTTAACCAAACTCTTAGTCAATTATTGCTAAAACGATGATTAAGTGTGACTCGACAATGTATTTTTAATGTATCATTCCTTCTGTGTTCGCAAATATTCTATATCCAAATTGACGTTGTTCCTGAAGTTAAGTTAAACTGAATAATTCGTTTAATGAACAGTCTATTCATTAAATATTGTATTAAATCCACAGTCTATTCGTAACCGTGCACGTTGCTTGTACAATATTTAAACAAATATGAAAAAGTGTTAATAGGAACTAATAGTCGATTGATCGTTGGCGATTTACAATAGAACAACTAATTTTAACCAAGCTTTCGGTTAATTATTGCTAAAACGAAGAGTAAGTGTGACTCCACAATATTTTTTTAATGTAGTACACTTTTTGCAGTTGCAAATATTATATGAACAAATTGACGTTGTTCCTGAAGTTAAGTTAGACGGAACATTCAAATAACTCGTTTAATGAACGAGTATAAAATTCACAGTCTAGCAATAACTGCGTACGTTGCTTGTATAACATTTAAAAAAAAGTGAAAAAGTGCTAATGAGGATTAATATTCAATTGATCGTTGGTGACATATAGTGGAATAACTAATTTTAAGCGAGTTCTCGATCAGTTATTGCTAAAACGAAGATTAAATGTGCCTCAACAGTGTTTCATTAATGTACCATTCTTTCTGTGGTCGCAAATATAATATGTCCAAATTGACGTTGTTCCTGAAGTTAAGTTAGACGGAATATTGGAATAACTTGTTTAATGAACGAGTATAAAATTCACAGTCTAGCAGTAATTGTGCACGTTGCTTGTATAACATTTAAACAAAAGTGAAAAAGTGCTAATGAGGATTAATATTCAATTGATCGTTGGTGACATATAGTGGAATAACTAATTTTAAGCAAGTTCTCAAACAGTTATTGTTAAAACGAAGATTAAGTGCGACTCGACACTATTATTTTAATGTCACACACTTTGTGCGGTTGCAAATATTGTATGTTCATATTGATGTTGTTCCTGAAGTTAAGCCAACAGTACATTCGAATAACTCGTTTAATGAACCAGTATTAAATTCACAGTCTAGTCGTAACTATGTACAGGCTGGTTTAATGGTTCGCGTTGCTTGGATTGCAGGCCGCGGTACAACAAACGGCAAGAATCACAGAGAGAGATAGATAGATAGATAGATAGAGAGTGAGAGAGAGAGAGCAGAGAGAGAAAGATAGAGAGAGAGGCGCCCCGTGTGTGCACTTTGGTGAACGCCGCCGGTCGAACTTGCCGAACGCAAAACATCGGCCGAAATTGACCAACCAAAACACCGCGGTGCGATGCTGAAACGGATTTAGATGGCGTGGCTTATGGTTCAAGCGAAGCTTAAATTTGGCACCGATTGACGCACAGGCGAATTTTATCGCTCGAACCCGTAACGCCGACGATCGATTTTCTCGTTGAACACCTGCTCGTCGTATCGGTCTAACGCGAATATGATTTTCGGCAAAAATAGATTTACGATACATGAAATTGTTTTTTACTTGCATCTAGTCCCCCTCCCCTCTTGCTACCAACAATAGGAAAGCCATTTTTTATTTTTCCGTTTGCGATCGTGAATTGTTTTCGCTTTACTAAAAATTTACTCTTCGACTCTTGTTGTATTTATTAGCGATACTGTTGCATCGCACGCATTTGTTAGCGACCAAATTTTTCCTGTAGATTTTTATTATCATAGAATCGTTTCGGTGATGTTCAGTTCAAGTAGTAACTAAGAGAGCTTGTATTTTATGCGTTTGTGTGAAAAATAAGTAAGTGAAATGCAAATTAAGAAGAACTTTAGAATTTTTAAGTATTCCTGTATTTTACTTTGAATTCATTAAAGCTGGAGAGAAATTAATTTTTCTTTAATTGTTGTTTGTTGCAAGTTAAATAATTTGTATGCAAAATAAAAATTGTCTATATTTGTTTTAACATGAGCTACTTTGAAATTATTTTCGTACATTAATCATTTTAATATGTGATAATTATTCCATCTATAGTTTTCAGTTCTTTGAATACTTTTACTGTACTATATGTATTATAGGTACTCATTAATATCATAATTCCATAAAATTCACAAGCTAACAAGAAATACTTGTATAGAAATATTTAATTAATGAATTATTAAGATCAAAGTGAAAGTTTCGTCATTTTAGAAATATATTAATCACAGAATACTTTTTATTAACAATTACCGCAAAGTTAAATTAAATTGTCTACTATTATTTATGAGACTATATAAATTATACTTTTGAAATAAGTAACGATAATGCACAATAATGTATTCCATATTAGGTAGTTAATATAAATGTTATTATCAAATATCTTTATAGTATGTCAAAAAAGACAAACTAGAATAATACAATTTTCAAAAGATTAAAAAATAGATGCATATGCAGAATTTCATTTTATTGAGAGGTCGAATGTTTAATAATTTTGCAATCATACCATTCAGGTACAAAAGTACATAGAATCATTTATGGAATTGAGAGGACTTTCATTAATTGATATTTCATACGAAATTTTAACAAAGAGCTGTCATTCCTGTTGCAGAGAATAAAATATCTTCATAATTTATAGAGGTATCTATACATAATTTATTTAAAACGAAAGTAAACTGTTTTATTCATACATTAAAATCATATAATTACACAAAATGGTTGATTCGAGCTAAAAACTGATTAAATTAGTTTATAAAGCAGTAGTATATAGTAGTTTAAAAAATATAATGATACTTGGTTAAATAGTAATTGATACGGACAAACATTAAGTGATATCATCGATGCAATTGTAAGTATTCATATGCATTAACTGCAATTTAAATGTTGAACTTAGTTATATGAACGAAATAACAATACCTAAACATTGCAAACGATAAATGACTCACATAGATTCTGTCTTTTAATCACTTCTTTCAGCTGAAGTACCATGAAGATTCACCCGACTCTTGAACGTAAGGAATTTTTCTTAAATGGATTATGAGAACTGGGACTGCAAGTTGGAACTTTGAAACAACTAGACGTAACTTCAACTCAAACTTATTATTTCAAACAATTCGAACTAATGAATCAATTCTAACTTTAAATTGTACCAGGTGGTAATTTTTCATGAATCAATTTAAGATTTCCGCCTGGACATTTCTCAAATCTCTTGTAATTCTTCGAGAATGGACTACGCTGTTATTGATACTTATCAAAATGACTTTTTCTGGAAAATTAATTAATAATCGGGAAAAATTCCACATATCTTTATTGACACGAATTTATTTGCTAGCATTTATACTTTTTCTTGTACACTTTCATAAGTAATAAATAAATCGCAAATTTTACGCATTTATGGCAAAAACAAGGAGAAAAAATGGAAATAGAAACGCTAACAATATTAAGAAAATTTTTTAACATTGTCCACTGATTCGTCATAGAATTATAATTTTAATTATACAGTCAATTGCATTATTGTCTCACATTTACCGCATGTTTCTTTGCACGTCGTTTTATTTTATTTTCAACAATCTCAAAAATATGAGTACACATAATAAAGAGATAGATAAGTTTATTTTTTAGGCTCCTGGCCAGGAAAAACGATTCGGTTTACAATAATAAATTTTTTAAATAATACACTAAAATAAATCTACTATTTTACTGGATAAAATATAATATTTATGTTAACAATAAATTATGAATAATTATTTTTTAATTACTTGAACGATTAAAAGTTAATAATAACAAATGACATATGTTATACAGTAAAATGATCTAACATATTTACTTTCCCTGAGAAGAACGATGATCAAAGAACTAAATGCAAAATGGCGAAAGAAATATTCATATTATTCTTTGTACACTTTCATAAGTAATAAATAAATTGCAAACATGCATTTATGGTCAAAATAAGGAGAAGAAACAGAAATAGAAACGATAACAATAATGAAAGAATTGTTTAACATTGTCTATTGAATTATCATTGAACTATTGCTATTAACTATTTTACTGGATAAAATGAAGTGATTTATATTAACAATTAATCATGAATAATTATTTTCTAATTATGTAAACGATTAAAAATTGATAATAACAAATGTCATATGTTATACAATAAAATGATCTAACATATTTACTTTCCCTGAGAAGCACGATGATCAAAGAGTTAAATGTAAAATGGCAAAAGAAATATTCATATTATTCTTTGTACACTTTCATAAGTAACAAATAAATTGCAAATGAAAAAAGGAAACAATAACAACATTTGGAGAATTGTTTAACATAATATCACTTCTAATTCATTAAACCAAAGAAATACATTTTTCATTTTGTATGAGGATCTACCAATAAACAATTGTGTCTATAAAAATCGTGTTATTTCGTTACTTGGAACTGAATTATTTGAAGCAGTCAATGCACCTCGTACTGCATGGCGGGAGCTCCTAAAGCGTGAGAAAACCATAAAGATTTAGCGAAGCGTCGACAACTGTAAAATAATGCTTGTAAAAGTAGTCTCGTCACTTCACTATAAAATAAAACTGTAAAAGGGAAGTATTATTTTCCGTGTGAGTTAGTGAGAAGAAAAGAACGTCGTAAAAGGAAGAAGAATTTGGTGAAATATTGCTTATCTCAGAGTCGCATTTTTGTGCACTTAGTCGGGAGTCCGCTGCAGTGCCGCAAAAATGTAGGACTTGTTCTTGCAGCATCCATCCGGGAGTCAGACTTTACATGTAAAAGCACAATTCACCGTGAAAACGTCTTTTACGAACATTTCGCTGACGTCGTAGACCCGAGCGATCTTTTTAGTCGAACTTTCGTCTCTCGCCTGGAGGGACATCTTTATTTCCTCGGATACTGTCGATAATTTTACGGACCTCCGACTCTGGCTGACATATTGGGAGTCAGGGGGCAGATATAACCGGAAGTATCGGGTCGAGATCTCAATATATTGCGCTCTGGTATAACGGAATAAATAGTTAACGACGCGAGCTCTTTAAAAACCGCCGTCTGACAAGGAGAAATTGCAAATTTTCGTCAATTTTGATTATCCGATCGCGAGAATGCTATCATCGAATAATATTAACAGTCGAAATAAACAGTTAATTACACCATTATTCGTTTATAAGGCTGGCTCGACTCTTGTATAACAATTTAGCTTTCTAGACACTCATTTTTAATTTTTCTTTAAAATTTCTTACACGTTCTTATTGAAGTGTAGGTAAATTCTACTTTCTTGGATGATTATAAATTGAATTTATGTTTGTTGTATACCAATATTTGCTGATATAAAGAAGTTTGACAAGTAGTATGTTGTTGACTGTCGTAGAAAATTTTCGATAATGATGTAAAGTGAATCTAAAAAGTATTTGAACATTTTTCATTTTTGAGAGATTATGGAACTATGATCACTTTGGTAAAAGGACACTGCAATATTTTATCTGAGCACATTTAACAGATTAAAACCTCTGCTTTCGTTATCCGTCGTTCATTTTTGCATGAAATGTTACTGCATAATACAGAAGTTTATGTTTAATTTCGCATTCTACGAGTTTATATGCACTTGAACGGGTCCTTCGCGATTTCCTGTAGCAAAGGTTGAGACATGTAACCTAATATTTTTATATGCATACACACATAGTTGTAGTGTAAAGTAGTATATAATCCGTGAAATAAATGTTTGTCACTTATTTCAAGGATAAAGTGTAGCATTTGCAACTTTGATTAAAGTGTTCAAACTACGTGGCTTAAGGATTAAATTTGAAAAGGATGTAGAACATATGATTAAGTGTATATAAGTATATAATACACATGCATATGTCAGTAACTTAGTATAGTTTATGTAAAACATCATTGTATGAGTATTAATTGTATTGCTCACATGATTATTCTAATTATACAGTAAACTGCATTATTTTGTCACACTTACTGCATATTTCTTTACACGTCGCTTTATTGGGTTGCCCGGAAAGTTCGTGCGGATTAATTTTTATTTTTAATAAATATATACCAAAACTTAAATGCGTTGCGTTTCAATCTTCCGTCAAAATCGGCACGAACTTACGAAAATGGCTCGATGACTGGTTTGCCACAAAAGAAAAACAGTTATTTTTGCGAGACATTCAGAAATTGTCAGAGAAATGAAAAAAATGTAAAGCAACCGATGGGCAATACGTCGAATTAAATATTCTGTATCATTTTCACACAATACGTTAATTTTCTGTACAAAAATTCACGGTTCCATATTTACATACCTGGTACCATGTAAAAATGACAAAGATAAATTTAAATTTTGCACGGTTTCTTTAAGAATACGGTGTTTTGAATAAGTTCAAATTCAAAGTGACTTGTTCAGTTTTACTGATTTTTAATTAATACTTTACAAAGTGTTATATTTGCATACTTCTTGTGTTATTAATAAACGTTGCTAGTTTTTAAATTAAGTTAGACACTAGTATATTAAATCTTCATGTTCCAATGGCGCCTGTGAGGCGACATTAAAAATTCCCTTACTATTATTTAAAACAGCTTTTACATTGCTCTGTTGGTATTTAAGGAGTCGGTTAAAATTGAGATGTTGCACGTGCGAATAACAGTAATAAATTTTGTATTCGCGAAAGGAAATAAACCATGTACAATGCAATTATTTTACGTGAACAAAATGTTTCAATTTTAGAATTAAAATTGCTTGGAGTGCTAAGGGTTAATAAATACTCCTCGATCTGTTGAAGTAAGGTAAATGTGCAGTGGAGTACAACTCATCGAAAGACTAACAACTGTTTTAAACAGAAGTGCAAATATGAAACGACCTTAATTCTAACGCAGTGAAAAGTCTGTTGCTCGAATTTCGGGATTTAATTGTGTTTAGATGGCGATACTCCGAATTAAATATTCTGTATCATTTCCATATAATAGATACAGTAGCGCACGAAAGTATTCGGACACTCTTCAAACCTAAATAACATTTTTAAGATTGGACCAAACGTCTTGACTTTTCTTGAGCAATTAGTTGCATTGATTTAATAAATGATATACAAAATAAATTTTGTAAATATTGGAACTGATGTGAATTACATGACCAATAAAAAAGGAACTTTTAAAATACTTTTTATTTGAGCCACGCACAAAAAATTTTAAAGACGCATCTGGTAGATCTATGATAGTTATACGCATGCAGAAAAATTCATTAAAATCGATCGACGTACACACGAGCTACGTGCCATCGAAAATGGTGAAAATCGCAATTTTTCACGATTCTGGATCAGTTTCTGCTTAAACTACAGATATTCTTACATCTTTCTACGCGTGCCATTTTTTCCCGCGTCAATCGATTTCAGTGAGATTTTCAGCATGTGTATAACTAACACAGTTTTGAAAAACGCATATTTTAAATTTTCATTACGAGTTGAAATAAAAATATTTTAAAAAATGTCTTTTCTACTTTCCCACGTAATTTCTACCAATTAGAATTATTTCAAAATTCTTTTTGCATATCATTTAGTAAATCAATGCTGCTAGTTGCTCCAGAAAAGTCAAGTCGTTTGGTTCAATTTTGAAAAAGTTATTTAGGTTTGAAGAGTGTCCGAATACTTTCGTGTGCCACTGTATATTTTCATGGTGTATATGGAAAAGTAATTATGAACTGTTTAAAGCAAGTATTATTTAATAGTTGTTAATGAACACGGTAATATTTCATCCACTTTGAATTTTTTCTGCATATCAGTCTGTAATTTATAGCATTTCTACATTTAGTAGAAATACATAGTACATTTTCTATACAAAAATTCCGGGTTTGCATACCTGGTACTGAGGCAGCGGTGGCAAAGGTCTACAGAGTCACTGTTAAGAGAAGAGTGGGGCCGATTGTTGTAAATTTAATCGTACGGTACTGTGTTTATCATATTGCGGCGAAAACGAACGAAAGGAGTGGCGTCAGAACGCCGTGACACGGCACTGTCAACCTCCTGTCCGTGTGGATTTCGTAGACGAATTGATTTCCCGGCCGCCGCTATTCAATGCTTCCTCGATTTCGTTTTGCACCCTTTGTCCCCGTTCGATTTGCTCGATCAAATTTATTTCAATCGAGGAAGAAGGCAGGCCCAGCCGGCTGTCGCACCTGTAGCATTTATTCCTCTTGAATTGTTGCCCCGAGTCTTTTATGGAAATTTTTTTCGGCGACCCTCTTAGGTAATATGTTCGGCCGGAGTGAATGGAAAACGACGATGCTGAATTTGAGAAGGTAGTAGATGGATACGGCGAATGGTGGTTTGGCAGTAATTAGAAAGGATTGAAGGAAATAGTTTCCTTTCGTTTTTAACCCTTTGCACTTCATGCAATTTGAATTCCTAATTTCGAGGCGTTTTCTTTGACCCAGAAGAATTCCATTGTATGCGGTTCATTTCCTTCCGTGCATATCAAATTTGTTACTATTAATCGTACACGAAACACTTCAATTTTTACTAACTTCATAAATACAAACGTTGTAATGTAAGTCTTTACTGAGCGTACTCACATTTTTAAGAT
>CM052088.1:12415868-12431614 GCA_028453745.1 Agapostemon virescens
ACTTTTTGTTACATTACAATCATTGTCAGCGATAGTTTTAACGATCTAAATTGAGAAAATATTAGGAACCTAAATTAATTCGTTACCCTGCAACTAATCAATTGCAATTATATTTTTAATTCAAATTTTCAATTCATTTTTGCTTTTTAATACAATTCTTCACTGAATCCATTCATTATAACTATGATGGAGAAAATACATAGAAATTAATTAAGATTTGTTGGCATATACAATGTGTTTCAATTGTTAATAATCTCACAAATTCGCGAAGAAAGGGATAAGAATTAATACGCGCATCAGTATCTACGCTGCCCTACATTTTCACGTGTTAAGAGAACATTTTACTATGCACCTGTGTACACATGCGTAACTACGATTACGAAACTACGAACACCTACAGTTCACATTAACTTCATAATTCTCATTAAAGCATTATAAAATTATGTTTGACGATGTCTGTAAGATTGTTTTATCGAAAATGTAATAATGTAATAATATATAGAATGAAAGTAGCATGCGAAGAGATACATTCTTGTGAATGCGCAAAAAGCAATGAGCGAAGAAAAGAGTTTAACGAGGAATTATCGATTTGTTGTTGCGCTATTCTCTGAGAGTTTGTTGCATCTTGTAAAAATTATGTTTCGTTAAATATTTGTTTTCCAACAATGTCTTAACCCTTAGCACTCTGATGGCTCCTCTGATGGGACATTAAAAATTGACAGAGTATTATTCAAAACATTGTTTACATTACAATGTTTGTATTTAAGAAGCTAGTAAAAATTGGAGTATTGTACGTACGATTAAAATTAACAAATTTGGTATTTGCGAAAGGAAACGAACCACGTACAATGGAGTGTATTCTAGGACAAAGAAATGTCTTGAGTTAGAAATTAAAATTGCTTGGAGTTCAAAGGGTTAATTTGGAAAAGCTTCCATCGAACACAAACGAAGTTGTGAACGTTCGAAGATGTTCAATAAATGAATTATCGTCGCAGCTATAGTTGTAGCAATGTTATTTCGGGTAAACAAAAAGCTCAGAATGGATTTCCGAATTGGCAGTCGCGTGTCAGTTTTTAAATTTATATTCATAAATCGTATTTATTTCGCAAGAGCGACCAGCTTCAGCGGTGGCGTCGCTTCTTCGGCAAAGTTTACAAGAACTCGGCCCCCTTTTTTCCATTTTCCTGGTTAATTTAAATTGGCGATGCACATCGCGTCCCCTTTGAACTCCATACAAAGTGTCAAAAGTTTTTATGCGTCACGCATCTATTTTAAACATACTAGGTGGCGCGGTGAAGTCGCGCGTTATAAATTTTAATGAAAATATTAAGCATAAACAAGACCTCGTCGACCACGGAATATTCTGCGGCGAAGTCGACCCGTGACTGAACTGTGAAAATGAGTAGAATTTCACGTGGCTGCACAATTCTTGAATGAAAGACTACTTTACTATTCAGGCAACAATCGTCCAGTCAAAATATAGTCGGAGAACAGAAAGTTTTTAGCTAAAACAAACGGCCTTTTGTTTTTCATCCGAGTCCTTTTGTCAAGTAAAGCACACTGCGTTATTCATCCAATTATTCTTTTAATAATGATAATTGTTTCTTTTAGTAACGATGTTAATTCCTTTTGTACACAACACAATATATTTTATACTGTTTTCTAATTTGAAAATACTAATTTGATAATTATTTCTTTTAGTACTGATGTTGATTTTTATGTAAACTACGCAACATATTTTTTAACGTTTTCTAATTGGAAAATACTTTGTCTCTCGAACAGCTGTGCAATATCATAAATTTTATTCTATATTTGGCTCAACCCTACTAATTATCATTTGTTTCAAAACCTGTACAGTTCAACTCGTTTAAAATAATTAATTTTGCATCTGTAACATCTAACAATAATTTATTAATATCCATAACGTACACAGTGGACCACTAAACGAATCAAATTAATTAATTCTGTTATCGAAAAAAAATTATTTTTAAGGTAATGATATTTGTCTTTTGCTTTTAAATTTTTTATAAAGATACGATGTTAGAATTATATAAATAATGTTTATTTCTTAGCTCGTTGTTATGCATGGGAAATTGAAAGTGACGCTGGAAACTTCCTTTAAAAAGAGATAGCAAAAATCCAAGGTTATCTTCTTAAAGACTAATTGAAATAGCATTATTTATGACAAAAAATATTTTGATTGGTTTAAAAATAATTTATGTGATCTCGTTAGGTAGCCACACAATATAAAAATATTTATAATCACTCGAGGCATTTTAAAATTATCATTCTAAAATATGTAAAATGGCTCTAGCTTCACACAATTGATCCAGTCAACTTTTATTTTGCATTATATCCGATTTCAGGTCAATTTTTTCAAGTGACTTTTCTATGCTATCAAATATATTGACATTTCATTATACAGTGTAATAATCAGGCAGCAGATTTTATGCATTTATAACAATAATGAATACATGAAGTACATAGCTGTGAAAACGTTCGAAGAAGCTAAGAACTGAATTTTCCTTTCTTTAAACTATTAATTCAATAAGTAAACTCTTATCTAGGTTCTACATTTTTACAATTAACTTGAACAATCTTAATACGCACAAACGCTCTAGTAATAACTTAAAAATCTCCATCAATTTTTATATTGCTATTTGCAAATCTTTAGGCAACTGAAAAATATTCTAAATTTATTGCAAGGCACAGACTTTAAATAATGATTAAATTAACCCTTTACGGGTCGAATTCTTTTCTTAAATAAAAAAATGTATGCTGTGGAAAATCAACAATTACAAACCTATATATGCAGATTAAAAGAAATTTACTATTTCAAACAATTTTATTATAATTTGTAACTTTGTAATTTTGCAGTAATAATGGCTTACGATGTTTACACTTCTGTGATAAAAGCTTAAGCGTGAAATTCTTAAATACAAACATCGTAATGTAAAAATTGTTTTAAATAATAGTCTGACAATTTTTAGTGTCACCTCAGAGAGGCTTGCAAGGCATTTAATTTGATATCTCAGGTCGACGGCGCTGCCAACCGTTATCAATATTGTTATTTGTTACCTCAGAGACATTATATAATTTAGACGTACACGTTATCTCATAAAAAACTAAAATCATTTAATAAAATGTCGATATATTAACATGTGACTTGAAAGTTAACTCCACAGAGGGTTAAGCTAAATAAACATTTGAATAGAGATGTAATGAACTGAAGAATACGTAGCAGTCTTTCTAAAATCTATTAATGTCTTTTCAGTTAGGTGTGTTCTATCTAGTCATGTTCATCATGTCCGCATAAAACGCGCAGTCTAATTATCGTATATCGCAATAATCTCTTTTGCTAAAAATCGTCTGCACACGGATCCATGCGAAATTGACGAAGCGTCGTCATTAATTGTACAGGAAAAGTGGGAGAGACGTAATCGAGCGCATTCGGAGAAAGTACCGGCTGACATTGCGTTGATGCATTTTTTATAAATTTTTTGCCGGCAATTTTTCTAGATTTAATTTTGTCTGCGCGTCCGTTCCTCGTACTTTTTTTCATTTTTATTTTTTGTTCGAAACATCAAAGCACCGTATTTAACCGAACCGATGCAGCTGTTCATTTATGAAAAAGCTTGGCCTTAGCTCGTATTTCCAGAGCGACGCGATGCAATTTCTTTCGGGCGCATCGCTCTGTAATTTTCATCAGACAAACGATGCGCTATTGTTCCCCGTGTTCCGGAGAAACGTTTTCTGTGTCTTATCCTCTTAGGTGTATCAAAGTGTGCGCAATGAATGGCGCAAAAATTACGTGGTGCATCGCGAATTTCATTAAGAGCGGTACGCGTCTCGCGATCTAACGTCACTGCGAGTCGAGTTTATTCGAAACGAACGCGAATTCATTCTATCTTTATTTTACATTATTTTGCCGAGGATAGTGTTTAACATATAGCTGTCCCTCGCGTCTCATTGCATTTTATCGTGTTCTATTTTTTATTTGAAAACCGTGATAAGATAACGCGAAATTCGATAATGAATGATTTACTACCGGATGTTGTTTAAAATTTGTGGAAAATTATGCGATAAATCATTTGGCTTTGAATTGGTATTGATTTTATTGCTAGATTGCAGATTTTATGTATTCATAACGAAAATGAGTGAAATTTTTAATAATAAACAAGCAAGGAAAATTTAATAATGTCGATGTACTGTTTTCAGCTGCTCGACATTATTAAAAAAGTAAGATTTTTAATGTAGAAAATTTTTATTTTGCAGAAAATTCCACGGCTTCTTTAATACCTTTTTGTTACATTATTAAATGCGTTTGTTCGTTAAATGCGAAATATTAATGTGATAAATAAAATTAATTCCACAGTTTGATGAAATTTAATATTGCTTACATTTCGGTGTTGGAATATTAAAATTGTTAGCGTTTGAAGTAAATTTTGCATAAAAATTCTCAATAGAATATTTTATTTTACATAAAAATTGACACTCCAGTTATTAACGTTTTAGGTTGGGCATAAATGCAGATTTACTAAGTGGTACCATTATGCCAATTAATTTACTCGCAGATGTGAATTCAAGAATATTTGTAGATAATGCAAGTAAAGTTTTTGGTCCATGTAATGATAAAAAAATTATATTATGGGAATACTTGCATCATGTGTGTTGAAAAGTAAATGTTATAAATGGAGGAATATACTACAAGATGGAGAACAATTTTTAATTAAGTGGTTCGTAGTTGTCTTTTACAGAAATTGTTTTAAATAAGTACGACTTGCTTTGAAACATAAAAATCAGTGTAAAAATTATGTATTATATACATATTATTATATATATAAAAATTATTATATACAATTATATAATTTTTACACTCATTTTAATAAATTATGTATTATATACATATTATATGTTATTTTATATGTAACAATTATTATATACAATTATGTATATGTATATAATACATCATTTTTACAATCATTTTAATGTTTCAAAGGAAGTCGTACTTATTTAACACAATCTCTGTAAAACACAACTACGAACGACTTAATTAAAAATTGTTCGCATTTTATATATTATATAATTTTGTAATGCAATCTGTCCTTTTGCCATTTCTGAATTTGTATTTTTATATTTCTTAAAGCAGTCATATATGATATGAAATTGCAAAATAAATTTAGTAATGTATAGAAATGTGAATATTAGTAACAAATTACTCTCTGCTATTATTATCTACTATATTTGTTATATCACAAACTTCTGAGAATGTCTATAATAAAGTCTGTAGGGACATTTCGTGTAACATCTTGAGATATTAGGCTGGTGGGAAGCAAATGGCCGTTTACATCGTCAGAGAATGTTGTGTGTACATAGGAGCCACATATTATATTTTCTGTACTACACTCAAAATGCTACATAGTAGAATTGATATTCTACCAGGGCATATTTTTTAAGAATATAACCAGGGCACATTGTCGTAAGAATGTAACCAATAACAATTTTCAATCTTGTCTGCCATCGTTTCATATTGAACCATTTGTATCAGTTACCATTAGGCTGCAAATTTTCAAACAACATAAAAATTATCTATCTTCGTGTTACGCACGCATTTGTTTCTTCAATTAGTTATTGTAATAAGTCGAAAATAATACAACAGTATTATTAATGTTCTGGAATATTTTCACTGATTTGAATTTGATCTCTCCATGTTTATCATAAATGCATAAAATTTGCAGTAAATTATTCTTACACTGCTAATTTTATGTATTTATGACAAACATGAATAAATACATAACAATGGAGATATTAGGAGAGGTTGTAAAAAAAATTTAGTGATATAGTGAATCATAGTGATTCACAGATTACTCAGTTTCAACTCTATAATTCGACGAATAATTCACCATTCTCTCCCAATGGTGTTAGAATACAGGTAACATGGTTGAATATTTAACATTACAATCTTTCACTTTGTTATTATTTATTTATTTATTTATCGTGACACGTTAAGGATTGTTTAGTCACATCTATTTAAAATTACTTGAACTACAACACATATAAATATCCAACTCAGAATATTTTATAAATAAGAACAGATGAAATTAGGTGTATTTGTTAATAATTTATTAACTTTTTTCAGTCGAATCGATTTTAAATAAAAAAATTAAAACATTGCTTTCAACAATGAACAATTTTATTTTGTGGAATCTTTTTTACATTATGCGTTTGACGTTAAATCTGTTTTAGCAATTTATACAACACAGACGAATTTGGTAATATGAATGCTGTTTTACAAAATGGTATTGTAATTTTCACTGCTGCCTCAGAGTCGTCATTCGAGTGCAAAGGGTTAAATAAAAACAAAATGATATAAAAGTTTGCAAGACGAATAAATTGAATCTTCTATAGCCTGAATTTTTGAGAATGAAAAAGAAAATTGAGTTCACTTTGACGTGGATTATTTCCATGTTTAAAAATAAATTTTTACATTAATATATTCGTTGCACTAAATTTAATTGAAATTTGGAGGATAGAAGAAGATTGAATGATAACTTTGAATTATGTATTTTAAGTCTGCAACTGTTACTTCAATAAATAAATTACTTTGATTTTATGGAATTTTTGAGGTTCTTGTTTGGTCATTTAAAATGTTAAGTAAGAATTTACAATAGCGATGAACAATTCTCTTGGCTACAAAGAAGACACATCGGAACCAGATACTTTTATAACAATACAGCTAAAAATAAAATAATATTTAAAAGTATCAATATATCGATGCTATTTCAAAATAGCATAGAGCCGTAAAGTGTTAACCCTTTGCACTCCAAGAAATTTTAATTCTTAACTCGAAACATTTTTCTCTCCTAGAATAATTTCATTGCAAGTGCATATTGCAATTCCTTTGGTGCATATCAACATTTGTTACCGTTAATCATACAACGCTTCAATTTTTACTAACTTGTAAAATGTAACATGTACAAATTATTTTGAATAATTGGAGTGCTAAAGGTTAAAACAGCTCAGCAAAATTAGTAACGAACTAGTATCTTTGCAAGCCGTTTGGTAATCAATAAAAACGTAAACCCGCATACGAATCCCCCGGGATAATTCGTAGCATTATCTCGATGGGAGCAAATCTCATTGAGTCCAAGTCAGCGAAAAAAGGGAGCTAGAGCGCATTACGAACTTTCGACGGAAAATCGCTTGTCGCCTGTTTTGCATAAGGAAATTGAAAAGGCCAGGCTGGGAACGCATTACATAATGCTAAATAACGACGGCAATTGCAACAACAGGAAACAATGCTAGGCATTACGAGAAACTGGTGGCGAAGAAATCCGGCTGGAATTCAACTCCGGAAACGGGTTACCAATTTTCCATGGGAATTGTTGTCGGGGCTGTATCCTCTTTGTATTTAGTTCGGGCCTCATCCTTTACGCCCTCGTAGGCAGCTTACCGTTCCTTGCAGGTCGGCCTTTCCACCTTGCAACTTCGTTGGACGTAATACAGCCAAAATTGAGGCTGACTGCTGACAGGACAGTCTTTGTTCGAAGGAACGCCCGGTATATGCACGCATCAGCCCAGCTGCGAGGCTCATTGTTTTCGGAAACGCGCCAGAAATACGAACAGGGATGTGCCGCGTTTATTTGAAATTTATGTCTATATAGATTCATGGCTCGGCTGGTTTACACGGAAATCCAATATTTGTTTAATTATCGCACGCGTTTTCCCTTTCGCCTTTTTTCCCGTCCTTGCCCCTCTCTTTCTCTCTCTTCCACTCTATCTCTTTCTGTCTCCCTCTCTCTTTCTCTCTCACATATACGCAGACACAGGAGCACTCTCTCTCTCTCTCTCTCTCTCTCTCTCTCTCTCTCTTTCTCTCTGTTTGCTATCGCTTGCGAGTTTCCTTCTTTCCCAAAGGGCTCTCGAGTGCCATTCCATGAATCGGTTGATTTTGTCTACGCCACCATACCCCTGTGCGCCATTTTGTGCGACTTAACAGATGGCCTGATTAAATTTAAGGATGCAATATTGTAGTTTGTAATTACGTTCGCGGAGCACGGTAAAATGTGCACGACTGCGAAAGGAACGACTTGAAACAGTTATTAAACTCGATAAATTTGATCAAGCGGCTGTAGACCTATAGTAAACGATCGACTTTTCGAAAATGGTACGGTTCTTTCAGACTAATCTGTTTAGAATACTTTCCCAGAGTTTGATTCGAGAACTCGCAAAACTGCGAGATTTCTGATATTCCAGCTAAAAAGACGGCACACGCATGCATTTAACAGATATGTAAGATTAGTTACTGTCAAACTGCGTCATCGACGCCATTTTCTTGCTTTGACAGCTGATAAAGATTTTCAACTTAGAATCACACAAGTTTCATACAACGGCATAGTTTTTAATAGCGAACATGTCGAATTTTGTGCCTGAAAACTACGATTTACGGACAGTATTAATTTTCTGTTGCCATTTGAAGAAAACTGTTGCGGAATCTCATCGAATGTTTGTCAAAGCTTATGGCAATCATGTTGTTTAGTGGTAATGCATCATCGCACACAACAAAACCGGTCAGGGAAAGGATTGAGGCGTTCAAGTTGAGAGATACTTATTCGCCAGACTTGGCTCCATCCGTTTATTACTTATTTGCATCGATGGGACATGCACTTGCTGAGCAGCGCTTCACAACTTACAAAAATGTACGAAAATGGCTCGAACTGTCTTTTTGGGGTGGCATCCACAAATTGTCAGAAAGATGGGAAAAATGTATCGCTACCGACATGCAATACTTCAAATAAGAATTTTATATCATTTTCATACAATAATTGTGTATATCCTATAAGAAAATTTCGGTTTCACATTTACACACCTGGTACATCAGGATAAAAATGACAATTTATTTGTATAGTAATGTATAGACTACAAGTTGTATGCATTTATATAAAAATTGACTAGTTACAGTTTTAAACAGTGATAAGATTAAAAGAATCAAAGAGGAAGGATATATTACTTATGGTTTTTTAAAGTAATTAAGGAAAGAAAGCATCTTCGAACAATTTTTATTTTTCATTAAAATTCTATAGTCTAGTAATAAATATTTAGTTAATCAATCATCAACCTGGATACATTTAGTAACGAGTATATCCTTCTTTATTATTTATTCTTAATATCACTTGATCTTGGGTGGTATAATTTTTATATATTTTGTTAATTTGAATAACTATTCCGATGGAGGAACCTGTTTCCCTTCTTTTCAAAGCTTTTCGAAACCAAATTTCAAGTTTAACCTTAGTTTTTGGTGTTCAAGGTCATGTGAAGGTCGCGTTTACATTGTCGATCTTTGTACGTTTATAGTGTTTATGCATTTTTAAAATACAAGAAAGTATGTCTACGAACAAATACATAAATAATGTAAAACACTTTCTAATTGATAAATCGAGCTCATTCCTCATTCTGGTTTTTATAAAATTTTCCACAATTGCATTATCTATCTGAACATATTTTTGCATGAGTTACGCGATTCAATGCGAAAACTATGTAATTAGTTGAAAATGGAGACAATGACATTGAACATTTTGATGAAACCAACACCTGTAGGATACTAACCATTACAATACCATTTAATAATGTATAAAATATTTTTCGTTTACTTTAAAGATTAAACGAGGCCCTGTAAAGCAAACAAAAAAAAAATATACTACAGTATATAAAAAAGATGTATAGTTTTCTTTAAAATATAGTTTGTTGATGTTAAGGTATTATTTAATGTTCCAAAATTATTAATTCCAAATTACTTAGACTTTAATAGCAGCTCATAAACGTTCCAACAGTTATTTAACAAATATATAACATTCATAATATTTGTCTGCATAATTAGCTTCTTAAATATTGCTGTGCAAAGATCAATTATTGTCATAAATCCATTGCAATTTTAAATTAATCTCTTATAGTTTAGATGTGACTTCGCTGCATGAGTGCTGTAATACTTTTAAAAAGTTTTAAAGAAGTTTCCTGCAACTTCATCTGGAAAGTAATTAAACCAATTTTCTCTTTAGGAAGAAAAATTACAAGCACAATGGATGAAACGGAAAATTTAGTACAGTAAATTTCCGTGAAATTTTCTGATGAATTATAATGGTACACGATAATTTCATCATTATTATTCATGCATACACGCAATTTAAACGATTAAGAAGTCCGGTGAAATACCATTTAATTAATTTGTAATTTTGTAACATTTCTCTGCAGCTACTAGGTATAATTAATTTAATTAGACTTTAGGACATATGTGCACGCGTATGTCATCAGATATGGTTTTCCCCTTTCTTCTTTTGTCTTATTTTCTACACAACACTTAAAAAGGTAGCATAATGAATCGCACTTTATAATTGATTATTTTAACTTATGTTGTATTTAAAAAAATCTATTTATACTATTTTTATTCTGCAATGTTTAACCCTTTGCACTCGAAGCTGTGTTAACTGGAAAATCATGGCATTTCTTCTGACCTAGCATGTTTTCTTTCTACATGATTCATTTCATCTTATGCATGTCAGGTTCTTTATTGCTACTCGTCATTATTAATATTGTATTTTTATCAATTTCTTAGATACAAATATGAGGACGTTAAAATTTTTTTAAATTATTGTGTGGCAATTTTTTCAAGCGTCTCAGAATCGCCATTCGAGTGCAAAGGGTTAATTTATAATTTTCTTTTCTATATTCTGTTAAATGTATTTGAAACATAATTCTAAATATACATAAATATTAAAACTGATTCATTTCTCCTGTTATTTTATAAATTTTTAATTTCTTTTTAAATTCATTGCGTCCTATTACTGATTCATTGTTTTAGAGTGATGTAAATAATTTTATTTTAATTCTGTCTTGTTTGATTGCGGTTTTACATTTTCTCAGGTGCAATTCACGATGTCAAATATATATTAGGTTGGGGAAAAAGAAATACATTATTTTTAAGTCTTGCAATAAACGTAAACATAATGGAAAATGAAAATTTTCTAAGAAGATTCTAACCTCTTCATCCCTAAAAACGTTACAGAAAAGAAAAGACAATTTATTAGTTTGGGGAAAAAGAAATCCATTACTTTTACGTTTACTTCAAGACTTTAAAATAATGGATTTCTTTTTCCCCAACCTAATATTATGCTAACTACTATTTTTCTCTATATTAATTTTTTAATGGTATCATTTGAATATCGTGAGACAAATTAAATTGAATGAACGGAGGTCTACTGAGGCTCAAACATTAATCAGTAAGAAACATTAATATCATTAGTGTTGGGGAAGTCTTGCCCAAACTGTATATGGAAATGGCAAACAATTTTGAAATATTACCGAATTAAAAAAATGTATTCAAGATGAGTGGGAGCAATTCAAGCAAAAAACTATTTAAAAACTATAAATCTTTGCCAAAGAGAATGATGGCTGTTATTAAATGTAAAGGAGTAGCCACAAGATATTCAGTATTAAATATCATTCGTTGATTTATTGTTATACATAATTTCAAGTTAAATGTGCTATCGTTTTGTCCCACTGTATTTTCATAAAAGTTGTTTTTTTTTTTTAATAAAATTGTATAGACTGGGGAAATTCAATTCAATTTCATTTGTGTAAGTTTATAGAGGTATTTAGCAAGAATGTACAGTCGGTGTGGAAAGTACTCGTACAGCGACCAATTTCAAATAAAACGGTGTGCGTAAACTGCAGTTATAAATTTTAAGTGAAAAAAACGATTAATAAATATTCTTGGGTATTTGTAAAAAAGATTTCGTGAAAACTAAATTTTATTTTCTTCAAGATTAACAAAAATATACATCCAGCATAGATGAACGTAAGAAATAGACGCACAGAAAGTATTCGTACAGTTATAAATAATGAAAAATAAACTATAAAAATACAATATATTTTTTATATTTTAATAATTTGTAGGATTGCCTTTGGATTTTATAATAGCTTCGAGTCTTCTTGGCATTCTTTACTAAGTTAGATGTTATAGTCGGTGTTATTTTGTTCCACTCCTCTAATAAAGCGATTTTTAAACTTTCTTTCGATGAAATATTATGATTACGTATTTTTTGTTCAAGATAATCCCATAGATCAATGGGATTGATATCTGGTGATTGAGGCGGCGTTTGCAAGTATTTTATTGTATAATACCCATTGCCGTGTATTATATGCAGAGTGCTTTGGATCATTGTCGTGGGTGAATATAAAATTGTTTTTAACACCCATTTTATTTGCACTAGCATCGAGATGTTTTTTTCAAAATATCAATATAAACTGTATGGTTCATAATACTGTCAATAAAGAGACCCCACTCCATTTGCACTCATACAACCACAAACTAATACAGATCCACCGCCGTGTTTTACCATCGGTTGCAAATTTTCTTTTCTGAATTGTGTATTTTTCTTCCTCCACACTGTAAATTTATTTTTAGAGCCAAATATGTCGAATTTGCTTTCGTCAGTAAAATTACTTTATTCCAATGTTCGATTGGTGTATTAATATGTTGCTTAGCGAATTCTAATCTTTTCTTACTGTCAGTTTCGTTTATAAAATGCTTTTTTCGTGCTACTCGACCATGATATTCGCTAATTCTTAAATAGCCACGCACAGTACTAGCTGGCACACTTATGCCGTTGTTGTTTTTAAGTTCTGTTGCAATTTGTTCGGCAGTTATACGTGGATTCTGTTTCACTATGCGAATAATTAGTCGTCGATCGTACTCGTTTATCTTACACGGACGGCGACTTCTTTTCTTATTTGAAACAGTTTTTCGTTCTCCGAATCTGTCAATTATGCTTTGAATAGTAGACCTTGCTCTATTCACTATGGAAGAAATTTCACTAAGTGATTTACATTGATTGTGTAATTGAATAATGATTTTGCTCTTCTTCTGTTGTTTCGCACCTTTTGCGACCCATGTGTAATATATTACAAATTTCAAACTTGCTTCTATTAGTACTCTGTACAAACTAATCATCTTTGTTGTTATTCGTCACATTCAAAAGGTCATATTATATTTATATCTCAAGTAAGCGCAAGAAACGAGAGACGTATGAATATTTTCTGTGCGTCCATTTCTTACGTTTACCTATGCTGGATATATATTTTTGTTAATCTTGAAGAAAATAAAATTTAGTTTTCACGAAATCTTTTCTACAAATACCCAAGAATATTTATTAATCATTATTGTTCGTTTAAAATTTCTAACTGAAGTTCACGTACACAGTTTTATTTGAAATTGATCGAATACTTTCCACACCGACTGTATAAAAACAAAACCTTGGTTGTAACGTTAAATAAATAAAAATGACGTTAATTTTAAAGTGTGCTATCATTTTGTCACGGAGTGTACAGCTCACAGCGAAAGACCCTGCATAATAACCCAGAAAACGGCTAAGAATCGTTAGATAATATCGCCGACCTTAAACTCGTAAGATAAAGAAAATTTCTCATAGAAGGTCCGCTCTGAAAGTCACCCTCGACGAAACCAGGACTTCGTGGGACACTATAATCCGCGAAAAGGTAGCTGTAACCGGCAGACAACGGTATTTCCAAAATCACGCCGCGTCATGGAGCTCGCAACTCGATTCTAAAATTACCCGCCATTTCCCTGAAACTTCCGCGAAGACGAGGAACTTAGGCATCGTTAACCCGATCCCATGGTGCCGCGGGGGACCGAGAAAAAAAAATTGAGCCTCGTGACTTTGATCGGCGATACGTTGGCGGAGAGTTCGGTGTCAAGACGGAGCCGTGGGAGGGTCGAATGGACCCGGCACGGTTTCGCCCCTGGGAGACTCTTCAATTTTACGAAGAACGCCGGAAGTATATCACTCAGCGGCTCAGACATATTGACACTTTGCGCCCGGCAGGCTTGAGCTACGACATGCCTTATTAAACTCGCTGGCTAAATTATGGCAACCACTATCGTCGCCGCGCGCCCGTACCATTCTCGCTACCCTTACCCGCCTTGCGTTGCACCTTTTATCTACGACATAGCGTCGACGTCGTGCGATGCCGGAGTAAGCCTGATTCGTTTCTCTCAATAAACGACGGCTAATTTATTATTGGCTCGTCTCGTCGGCTCCTCTGATCCGCACACACGGTGAATTTTATTTAACATGACGAGTTAGCATCCGCTTCGCGTTCAATTTTCACAGATACAATGTCGAAACTTGCGGTGTACCTTTTTCAAGAATATCGAGGTAGGCCTGAGTTAAACCGGTTCTTACATCGGATCATGGTTTTTGTTTATGTGCATGGTGGTTAAGTAAATATTAGCAGTTTATTATCTCTGCTGTTTTTGAAAATATTAATGTAATTTTTTAAATAAATGTTTTTGGATATAAAGAGTTTATACTGTGGCAGTTATTGTTTTTTTCGTAGATGGAAGAGTTTTGGAGATTTTAAGGCCACTTTTGTATTTTCTTTTTTAGATAGCAACAAATATTTTTGCTATATTTGGAAATACGAATATAATTGTACTGATAAAAGTTTTCCGGTATAAGGAGACTATAACATGATAATAGTTCCTTTTTGTAGATGGAAGAATTTTGGAGATTTTAATGTCACTTTCGACATTTTTTTTAAATAGCAACAAATATTTCCACCGTATTTGAAAATACGAATATAATTATAATAACAAAAGTCTTCCAGTATAAGAAGGCTATAACATAAGGATAATAGTATTTCTTTGTAGATGGAAGATTTCGGAGATTTTAAAGTCCCCTTCGTTTCTTTTTCAAATGGCAACATTTATTTTTCGATGCAATATTCTATGTTTGTCGAAAAATGGATAATTAAAGAGATATTTCAATTTTGTTGAATGCTATAATTCTTATTCATCATAATTTCCAATGTAGTTAGTCGTACTTCCAAGTCAATTTTATTTGACTGTCAATTAATACGATTATCGATTAAAACGGCAATAAATTGACGATAACATTATGTGATATTTGGTCAGAATGTAATCAATCAACACATTATTCGCTAATGGTTAAAAGGAATTATAAAATGGAGATGACAATTTTATAACGAAGAAGATAAAGCTTGTTCTTTAGTGAAGATTGCATCAGTGTTTAGGTCTCATCCCACGTAGATTTTATAAATTTCAGTAGGATGTTATCAATATAAAACAATATTTTAATTCAATGTCTTCAACAACACAATATATAAAGTATCCGAGACATTTCCGCACGTCAACAGGTTAACAAAACAGAATGCCACAAGAATGCGTTTCTACAATCTCAACAAGGCCAAATTAAAAAATTCGGAATGGCAAAGAGTTTCGCAGTTCCGGTGGTAATTACAAGGAGGCAAGGTCTGCAGTCAAGTTAATCTTTCCGTGAATGTACAGTACAATTGTGAATGAAATCACTCGGCTATCCAGTTAGTGGTTCGCTTTATTCTTGAATCGAACGGGCAGTATTACAGTGCCATTATAAATCCAAAACAAATACGTTTCTTGAACGATAATATATACTTTGCTGAAACTATTTCTACTTCTTTCAATCTTGTACAATGCATTCACAAATTTTTCGATTTCACCTTCTATAGAATTGCAGAAGATTGTTGGTAACATTAACACGTTCACAACGGGGTTGTATTTCGACAATTGTATTTGCACAATGAATTCATGTCTGCATTCGTGATACATCCCATCGTAAATTTGAGAAACAATATTTCTTTTCAACATCTACGACGACACAAAAATGCAGAAC
>CM052088.1:12469847-12499531 GCA_028453745.1 Agapostemon virescens
ATTATTGAAGTTACAAAAATGTTTTTATCAGAAATTTTCGGATGTACTTCTTTAAAGATGTGTACCTTGAAATAAGAATTGTATGAAGTTTTAATACTGGAAATACCAAACTCCTAATTTTTACTGGTCCCTAGTTTTTCCTTTCGCAATTATTGAAGTTATAAAAATGTTATCATGAGAAACTTTCGGATGTACTTCTTTAATTATGTGTACCTTACAATAAAAATTGTATAAAGTTTGAATAGATCTCATTATTATTACAAAGCAGTGTATATCGTTGGATTTATTGCTCGGTGGTTTTAGTGTAAAGCAATCCTTACGGGGGTGTGTTTCAATTTAAGAAAATGAAATTTTGAAAGTTGATTTTGATTGTGATCTTAAGCAACTAAAATATCTTACGGGTGTACCATCGGAAGTGAATAGTTGTTAATGTTAACGAAAGGCATGCACTTTACTGATTGCAAGTTTGACACGCATAAACGATTTTTAAAATGAACGTAATGTGATCTAAAGTGAGCTTAGAAATTGTTCACGAAAGGTAGACATTTTACTGACTGTACATCAAATGACACTTTTCGTACTTGTTATTTTACAATTATTAATGTTATAAAATTGCCTTCATGGGAGTCGCTTCAGAAGATCTCTTTGTTCAATTATACATTGAAATGAAAATCGTAAATGATCCAAATAAATTAAATCTTAGATGAAATTCAATTTGAGTGAAAATTTTAGAATAATAGATTTTAAAAGTACTAAAAACTAAAATTTAGAGATTTAATTTAGATTAAGGACTAAATTAAATTTGAGTTAAAATTTTAATAAATATTTAAACATTGAAGTAACAGTATAAATGTTTAGTTACAAAGAAAATGTTATGGCAAGAAATAAACAATTAAATAGTCTTTAGCGAAATTATTATCACTTTTTGTATAAGACTAATCATTACAAAATCATTATTCAAGAAAACAGAAATATGCATCGCAGAGTTTTCTGTCACTTATTTAATGGTCGATAAAACTTACCCGTTTTGGTATGTTAACCCTTTGCACTCGAGGTTGTTACTATTAATCGTCTTGAAAACCGTGAAACTGTCATTACTTTCCTAGATGCAAGCATAGTGATGTAAAAATTATTTCAAATAATGGCGTTGCAATTTTTAGTGGTGCCCCAGAGTCACTATTCGAGTGCAAAGGGTTAATAAGTGACTGAAATTTAATATATGTAGTATATCAAAAGTTATAAAATTAAAGTATTATAAAAAGGAATAATTTAATACCATAGCATAAAATCGTTTGATTGGACACCTCATTCCTATAAAAATTCTATTAAATATTTGTCAATTATACGTGCAATCAACTAGTTTCTAATAAATTACAGATAGCGTAATTGACAAACGTTGATTCAACGTGCAAAAACGAGTCACAGAAAATACAGTACCATGTTTTTAGTTTGAAGCCTTATTTTTGTAAAAAATAAAAATTACTCGAGAGACTTTCAAATTAGATTTCCGCGGAAAAGACCTTTGAAACGAAACAATTTCATTCTACATTTTTTACTTGTTTGTGCATACCGAATCGACTCCTCTTGTCTACAGTATTCGTAGCTAGTTGGGAGTTTGCCAAGTGCACATGTACTCGACAAATTTCAAAATTTGATTTGTTTGGCGAACGTGGTTTCAAATGAGAAAGTTTTATTCTACAATTCACAAGTAGAATCATTGGCTCACAATTTCATTGTAACTTCTTACACGTCCCACGCATACCGTAATGGAACAGCGTTGGTAAAATTTTATGATTATGTGTGGTGAGAATGAGAAAGAAACATAGTGAATGAAACAAAGTGTATGATGTGGAGTCGGTTATGTGATTGGAGAAATTAATGTGGTTGGAGGAGCGTTTTGAAAGATGGCTGTTATTGATCGTTTTGTTTGTTTATTATCGAATGTATGATTCTGCGGAATTTAATATTAACAAATTCGTATGTGTTACGAAAACCAGAGTCATTGAGAATGAAAAGTTGACACTGTGCTACGAAATTCAATGTGTACACGTGGTGTATAAAAGAGCCTGTAAATATTAAATCAATGTAAAAGAGTTCAAAGTTTTATTTAAACATGAATTATCTGTTTTGTTACTTATTTTTATTAGGTATTTATTATCTGGATTTGTTACAATTTAATAAACCGAATAAACTTATTATTATATATAACACTTTGAATTTATATTTGTTTGCAGTTAATGTATCATATTATGTTAAATATATTCACATTTATTGACTTTAAAAATTGCATCCTCTGTCTAACTAAAAATCGCTATCCTACAATAATGAACGGCAGAAATTTTTATGTATTATTATACTAAATATTGTGAGTGATATGAATCATCAAAAATGTTTTATAAGAACGCAGCATGCATTATGTTAAATTTATTTGCAATGAAATGAAAGGGACAATTATTCAACATTGAAAATTAGTTTAAAAATGCGTTTAGACAAGTAATTATTTAAATATCCATCGATAAAATATTTACTCTTCCATATCAGCTATACAATAATTTCAAGTTAACGAGAGTTGACCTAATTTTGCCATTTTCTTTATATGTATGATATACCCAAGTTTAATCCATTATTCAAAGTTATTTATGTATTATTGATCCTGCAAGAAATTGTTAAAATTATTAAAAATTAATAATGTGCAGGATTTAATAAAATTTTATATAATTTGAAGATAAATATTTTTCTTTTTTTTTTTTTAATAAAAATCGTGCGTTTTAAGTTATTAATGTTAAAAATTCATTGGTTTCGAAGGAATTTCAATTTTTCTGTTGCGAAGTAGTATTGCATAGTATGGACTCCGGCCTACCACCCATTAAATTATTCGGTCGTGATTTTTATCCTTGCAGAGACAATGGTACATCGAAACGAATGAAAAATACAAGTGGTGTATACCAACGGAATCGACAAAACCTGCTAATGATACCACTATTGTTACAGTCTGTTTGCGAAATGCTACGAATAATTCGATTTAAATTTGCCTTTTACAGAAAAACCGCACAAACTTTTACTGGTGGCCAATACAATCAGTCTGTTAGTCGCTTGCAACAAATTGGCTAACCCGATAATTCCGAATTTGTTTTCGACGGGCTTGTTTCGATGTGGGACTTCAATGGAAATGATATCGAGTAAATGTTTTATCGATTTTTATGGTGAAAACAACCCTTATGGGTTATTACGTGCCTCAGTATTTTATTTTACGTTTTCATGAAAATGATTAAAAAATGTAAACTTAATATCTGACAATTAAAAACATAATCAAAACAGTAACGTAATATCCAAGCAGTTTCTCTCATTAAATATTATATACCAGGTCTGTAAATATGAAATCGAAACTTGCACATACGTGGCGTTAGCTGTTAACGTAGTTATAGTCAAACTGCATCATTGACGCCATTTTCTTGTTTTGACATCTGACAAAGATTTTCAACTCACAACCATACAAGTTTCATACAACAGCATAGTTTCTCATAGCGTTGAACATGTCGAATTTTGTACCTAGAAACAGCGATTCGCGGACAGCATCGATTTTCTGTTACCATTCGACGAAAACTGCTTCGGAATCGCAACGAATGCTTGTAAAAAAAAATTCCGCCTTCATATTTACATACCTAGTACCTTGTAAAAATGATAAGGATAAATTTAAACTTTGGGCGGTTTCTTTTACAATACGGTGCTCTGAATAAGTACAAACTCAAAGTGATTTTTACATTTTTAGTTGATTCTCAATGAATACTTTACAAAGTGTTATATTTGCATACTTCTTGTGTTATTAATAAATGTTGCTAGTTTTTAAAGTAAATTAGATACTAGTATATTAAATCTTCATGCTTCAATGGCGCCTTTGAGGCGACATTAAAAATTCCCTTACTATTATTTAAAACAGCTTTTACATTGCTCTGTTGGTATTTAAGGAGTCGGTTAAAATTGAGATGTTGCACGTACGAATAACAGTAATAAATTTTGTATTCGCGAAAGGAAATGAACCACGTACAATGGAATTATTTTACGTCAACAAAATGTTTCGATTTTGGAATTCAAATTGCTTGGAGTGCTAAGGGTTAATAAACACTTCTCGATCCAAGTCCCGTTGAAGTAAGGAAAATTTGCGGTGGAGTACAACTTGTCGAAAGACTGGCAACTGTTTTAAATGGAAATGCGAATATGAAACAATCTTACACGAGAACATATTCAAATGCGAAAATCCGATTCTGATGAAACTTATGTGAGCTTATAGTTCTTTGAAAAATATTTGACATGTGTTTTTTTTTATCGGCAAACATCCACTTTGAAGGGGTGAAAACAGCCCTCAAAGTTGGGGTATTTTTTAGATAACTTGGAAACCAGAGATCGAAAAAATTTGAATTTTTTTTTAATTGTGTGTTTTTCAATGGGAAATGTAGTTACGCAAGAAAATTTTAACAAAAGTTTTTTGTTTAAACAATAAAGCTATAAGCTCCCATAAGTTTCATCAAAATCGGATTTTCGCATCTGAATATGTTCCTTTGTTAGTTCTACCGTGGTGAAAAGTCTATTGTTCGAATTTCAGGATGTAGTTGAGTTTAGATGAACAATGCTTCGAATAAAATATTCATTTTCATGCAATAAACGTGTATTTTCTATACAAAAATTCCGCTTTCATATTTACATGTCTGTATTCTAGGTTCAAAATATAAGAATATTTGAAGAGACTACCAATTATTGTGACAAGTCATTAAGATCGCTATCAGAAATTATATACATGTTTAAAAGGTGTACTTAAGCAGCTAGCCATCTCTGTGCATGTAAAATAGCGCAGTAAGTCGTGTTAAAACTGTTCGTATAGCTACAGGATAACTGCTACTATATTGTCTCAAAAGAGGAACAGTTTTTTTGGCCTGGCATGCATAAATTATCAGAGAGGTAGGAAAAATATATAGCTACCGATGGGCAATACTTTGAATACAAGATTTTGTATCATTTTCATACAACAAAAGTGTATTTTCTATACAAAAATTCCACGTTCATATTTACATACCTGTTAAATACCATATTTCACAGTAAATAATCCTCTCACAAAATACTGTTGTATTATAACAAAAACAAATACATACTTCTATTTTAAAAAATAAATTTATCTTTGAACTTATACTCCCTATCATCGAATCCTGAAAAAATTGATTCATACGATTGTCCCTCTTGTACCGTACAATCTTAGTAAACAAATTATTTTCGTAACTTTACAGTGTCAAAATCACGTTTGTTTTCCAGGCAGAGGAGACACACAGACAGGAGACTTTGTATCGTTTTCATACAACAAAAATGTATTTCCTTTAGAAAAATTCCGCTTTCATATTTACCTGGTAAAAATGATATAATAAATATTCGGTAATATAATAAAGAATAATGTTCTAACGAATGTACAAGGTAGATTATTATTCGGTGACGTTTCCGATAATTAGAACAGTAACAAATTGTTGGTAGAGGAATCTGGTTTCTCTTGTCCTCGATTTTGACCTCGAAAAATAAAGATCACAGGAACAGAGCTACTGAAGCAGAGAAACGAGTTATCCCCTTCGCTTCGAAATAGCCGGAAATAGGATTCGGAATAAATTACGCGCGGTTACTCGAACGATTCCTCGAACCGTATGAACTATGTGATATTTAACCCCTCGGCCGCTTTATCAGAGCGGTTTAATCCTGTAAAAAGGGTCGAAGAGCTTGGCACGTTAAATCATTCCACCCACGCCGCTTTATCAAATATGAGTCATTCATTTCGCGGGATTGGAGGAGATATAGAACATTACGATCGAATGAGGCGATTAGCGTATGCAAAACCTGGTACACCTTTGAACTTAACGTCATTAATATCCAATTGACACTGATCAATTTCATGGAGGTTCTGATTTGTTTCGATATCAAACTAAGTAAGACGTGTCTTGAATTAATTAACTCGCTAACTGGGGAAGGCGAATTCATTCTTCACTCGTGTTCACTATCACCTTTCAGACACTTTTAATTTTCCTCTTAATCCCGTGTCATACCATTTTCTTCGAATCGAAAGCTATTATAACGTTTTAATCCGTAAAAATGTTACAGAAGAGAAATTATTAAATTCATTTAAAACTCTTTAAATTACCATTGTTATTTATAAAATATTTATGCAGCCACCTTTTATTATGCCATTATCATTTCGAAACTCATTAATGAAGAAAGTGTGAATTTATATAAAAATGTTTCTGTAAAAATGCATTAATGTAGAATTTTAATTTAATTTTTTTCTTTATTCTAAAAATATAGTGAATTATATTATATTCAGCTTTTTAATATATAAATATTATATAAATAGATATGTTTTATATATTAAGTTATATGGTTTGATATTAGAATAATGATATTCTAGCTGAGGAACAATGTTTATTTATTTTCAAATGATTTTCACATAGCGGATATTATAAGTCATCATACATACTGATATTTAAGTTGAAACTCCCTCTGTCGTAATAAATTTCATTAACAGTCGAAAAGTTATATGAAATTATATATTTTGCTTGCGTCAAGCGCACTCGTGATACGTATTCATAAATTAGCATACACCTAACTCTATTATGCCGTCTATCGCCGTAGCAGTTCATTATTGACATATAATCAATGAGCTGCGACGACATATGTACGTGCGTGCGTGAATGCACACAGACATAAGCACCGAGCCAATGATCTTACCAACAGGAACTCTGAAAACTTATTTAATTATAACTCCACAGAAATTGTGTGAAATTAACCATCAATGAATGATTTATTGTTGAAAAAAAGCGTGAAACCAAAATTTGATTAATCAAAGAGTTTTAACGCTAGATTTACAAGGCACTAAAAGCGATTAATTTATGTTACTTTACAAACTTTTAGTCAATTTTTGAATAATATATGTATCCAAAGAAATAAATCTGTTGATACATTTCTCATAGTCCGGAAAAATTAGTGATACTTAAATAAAAATGGAATACATTTATCAAACAATATTAAAGGATTTATTTTTTAAACCACGATATAAACTTAGAAGATTAATAATACAAAGATTGTTGAGATAATAGACATTACAAAATTCTAGAAAAGAAAAGAATGATATTTCTTTTGTTAAAAATATTTTAACATTTTGAATATATTATTTTTACTATTTTACGTTTTATTTGACAATTTCTATTGTGGATGCATGAAATCAGAATTGTACTTATAATATTTTATTAAACGTATCAATTTTACACCCAAAAATGTAATAGGTAAGAAAAAGAAAATTTATAAATAGCTTCTATAATTTATTTAAAATACGCGTACAATGGATTCATAAAATATGTGAACACTGAATTTTCTTTCGTTCTAGAAAAATCGTCTCTATTTAAACTGTGATATTTTGTTTAAAAAAAAAATAGTATAATAATGTACCTGGATTCCTTTCAAGCTTAAAGCCTTTACTTTTCCCATCCATCATTCATTTTTAATAAAATATTTTTGCATGATACAGCGGTATAATCGCACTGTCTAAACTATTAAATTAGAATATATATTATTTATGCACTCCATCAAACGAATTGATATTCTTTCCATCATTTTGGATATTTTAATATATTTTCCAATAGATTAAGTTATCATCTTTCGATAAAATTCACAACTTATTTTGATTCATTGCAATTTAGAGAAACCAACATTTATTTGAAACTTATAGCAAGACACAAAAATCCGATACGTTTAATAGCCGCTTGATCGTTGACGATTCGAGGAGAAATAACTAATTTTAGGAAAGCTCTCGAGCACGTATTAACGCTAGAATTATCGAACAATAAATCCAACGATATACATTGTTTTGTGATAATAACGAGACTGCATTTATTCAAACTTTATTCAATTTTTATTATAACACGTGGTTCATTAACCTCTTAGGCACGACGCGCCACTATAGTGGCTTGAGCACATTCAATTGTATCATTAATTATTAAAGTAAATTATTACAGTTAAAATATATGCATCATATCTTCAAGATAAATTATAAAACTACATACAAAAATTATTAAAGTTAAAGTGTATGCATTATATCTTTAAAAAAAAATTATAATTCAGTTATCAAAAACTTTAATTTCACATTTTAATTAAAATGTACTCTATCGTTCAGAGAAATAGTAATTGAGAAAGAAATTAGTAGGGACCAGTCATTTTGAGTGGTTTGGTAGTTCTAGCGTTAACGAAAAATGCGAAAGTAGAGGTTTCGAGCTTTAAAACAAGTCCACAATTATTATTGTACTATTTTTTTTCACGAAACTGCTATAGTTCAAATATGGTCGATTTCTTGAGAATCGACACGTTAATGTTCAAGTACCATATTTTATGGATCCACTGCGATTTATTAAATAGGATAATGTTTAAACAAAATTAAATATGTTTACATTGAAATATATTGTGTATCAATTGTTGTGTGAAAAAATCAATTACAAAATCGTTGACTACAAATAAATTGCATTTTATCACATTAACTACGCCATTAGATTGGAATATATATTATTTTCCAACGGATTATGATTTCATGTTTCGCTAAAATTAACGGATTATTTTATTTCAATTATTATTATTATTATCATTATGATTCCTTTACTTCAATTTCAAGTAATCAACATTTCCTTGGTTATTTATTAACTTACTTTCATCAAGATTTAAAAATCCGATACGATTAATATCCAATATCACTAAACCCACTACAGCGGGTCAAGCGACCTTTTTCCGATTTTTTATTTTGCAATTATCGAAGTTATAAACTTTTTTATTATTGCATATTAATCTACTCGTCAAGAGGATAAATAGTATTAAAAAAACCCATGAATTGGTAATGACTTGTTCCCCTGAAAAATAATTCTTTATTCCAAATAATTTTTAACCTTTAACACTCCAATGACGTCTGCAAGGCAACACTAAAAATTGCATACTACTAATATTATTTAATCAAATTTTTACATATCTATGTTTGCATTTAACACCAAACCTACCGCAGCAGGTCAAATAACCCTTTCCAGACTTTTATTTTACAATTATCGAAGTTATAAAATTGCCTTCATAGGAATCGATTCAATCAGATCTCTTTGTTCAATTATACTTTCTAACGAAAATCGTAAATAATCCAAATAAATTAAATTTTGGCATTTTTATAAAACAATATGCACCAGTCAATTTCAATGCTCGATAAGTTTGATCATATACAAGATTATATAGCTTATATACAAATAATTGACAATTTTCAGAAAAATAACTAGTTTTAAACAAGCTTTTCTCAACGAAATTATTATCGTTCAAATATTCACAACTCCTCTAGAATCAAAAAACCAGTGTTCAAATAATTTTTGGATCCACTGTATCCTCAAGTTCGTTAAGTTTCACGAACCAACAACATTCGGACGTCATCGAAACATACAAGCAGCCGTTTTTTTTCACTCGAATCGTCCATATTCTTGCAACCACTGACAATAAAAATTTCTCTTTCTCGAGCATAAGCAGGAATTGTAAGTTCCTGGCTCTTAAATTTCTCGAAGTCGGATGGATCACCGTTTAGCCGGGGCACTGAAGAAACACCGAGTGATTTAATTTGAAAGCGTTCCCGGTTTGAATAGGATTTGAAATTCACGATTTCATCCGGAATCGTTCCAATCGAACGGGTGTCAGTATCGATAATACCAGACGTCGCCGTCCATCTTTCTTCGAACCCGTCTGCGGAGTTACTTCTCTTCCTCACGCTGTACCCTGCATGTAACTTCTTTCCTCTGAATTTTCGTTTCTCCTATCTTCCTTTTTTTTTCGCTCCTCCTCTGCCGTTTTATCCCTGTTCCTCTGTCACATAAAGATTCACATTTCTTCCCGCCTTATTCCATTTCGCCTACCACCTCCTACCTGCCTCCATCTTTTTCTCCAATCACGTCGTCTTCCCTCCCGCACCTTTTTCACCCGGTTTGTTGGTGCGTCGCGATAAATTTCTTTCGCTCTTCATTACTTTGTTCCTTTGTCTTTCGAAGGCCCCCTTTCGTTCGACTTCTATGACACGTGCAGTCTTATCATTTACGCTGCTGTTCATAAATCGCCAGGGACTCGCACCGTCGTACCACCGTGTTCGAACGCCGCAGAAATTGTACTGTCAGTCGTTAAAGGTCATCGATAACCTATGAATCTTTATGCAAAATAAAGAATCTCGACTGCACGAAATAACAGACATACCGAAGCTTCTTTCTTCAACGATTTTTAACTTCTTCAACTTTCTTCTTTTTTCAACGATGTCACTAAAGTTTTATACAAATGGCATAATTACGATGGAAAGTAAACATTATTGTAACAGTATAAACATGTCAAGCGTACGATGCTATAACAAAATTAAAATGGCAAATTGTTTAACCCTTGGCACTCGATTGGCTACTCTGAGGCGCCACGAAAAATCTTTACAGGGTGGTCCACGCAATTGTTTCAAGTCATAACTCTAATCATTTTTTACGTAGAATGAAAAGAAATGATAAAAAAACAATATTTTCACGTGACTAATTCAAATGTTTAAATCTAATGGAAAAAGGTGGACACTTCTCTGTGCATGTCTGTAAAACCAAAAAAAAAAAAAGAATAACCCTACTACATGTTATTATTATCAACTTATAAAACTTTTGTGGAGAAAGAATTGTTTCTCGGTTACGATAAATAAAAATTAAATCACTATTAACTTTACAGTTAGATATACAATATGAATGTTAAGAATTACACACACATTAGAAAACTTAATTATTGTTAATAACGACGGACTGTAAAAACTATGTTTTATCTTATCGAAATTTTTAAACATAATAAATATATTTTTAATATTGATTAACAAGAGAAAGGCTCTGAAAAATAAAAATGTTCAACGCCTTTTTGATACAACTTTTTTAAGTTTATCTATATCTAAACATTTACTATGAGTTATTGTTATATTATAAATATTTTTGAACGATGCCAAATAAGGATTTATTTACGAGTCGCTGTTTTTAATCGAAGATCTTTCTCTTAGGACTCATTATACTTGTCTCAACTCTCTAACGACCTAGTTTCTTACTTTCATTCTATTTACTTTCGGCTAACTTGGACATGCTCTATTTCTCTTTTCTTTTATTCCTTCTTTCGGTTGTCTTTGATCCTATCTTTGAAATTGTTTCATTTTGGTTTTTCCTCAACAACTCAGTTTGTTTCTCTATTTCTTTTCTATCGCAGAGTGTGTTATATTTTCTTTTCCATTTTCTTCCAGCTAGTTCTGTGGCTGGTTCTTTTATTTTCCTCAAATTCCTCCGATCTTGTTAACTTTCCACTTTCTTTTAGTGCATCCTTTTCACATTTCAGCGACGCACGTCTTTGTTTATTTCTGGACCCGTCGAATAAAGTTATGTTTCGTCAATAAATTCTCAATTCACAACGGACGCAGATGAATTATATGTACATTCTCTTAAAGCGATCTTACATAATCCTTAAAGCGACTTTTCAATGCAAGAATATACAGTTAGTCAAACAGAAACTAAAAATGGTACATTAAACATCAACTTTGTACTTTAAAATGATGTGAACAATAAACAGGAAGTGATACTATTATCATGATAATATTTCTTGATTATAACGCTTCATAACATTTGCATCTTAAAATAAAAAATTCCACATGTAACAATTTAATGGTCAGATTTTCTAGATTTGCGACAAAAACGGATATATGCAACTTACAATAGTAGAAAATTGTTCGAAATTTAACATTATAACTAGCAAATATTTCTTAACTATATGCTTCATAATACTTGCATTCTAAAATCGAAGATTTCATACGCAATAATTGAATGGTTAAATTTTCTAGATTTGCGACAAAAACGAATATATGCAATTTACAATAGTAGAAAGTTGTACAAAATTTAACATTATAACTACCAATTATTTCTTAATTACATGCTTCATAATACTTGCAATTTAAAATCGAAAATTCCACATGTAACAATTTAATGGTCAGATTTCCTGGATTTGCAACATGAAACGAATATATGCAACTTACAATAGCAGAAAATTGTACGAAATTTAACATTATAATTATCAAACAATATATCTAATAATTATTAAATAAAATCTTTGTAAGAATAACGAGACTGCACCTAATACAATTCTTAGTTTAATATGTTTTTAATTAAAGAAGCACTGTTATGCCGCGTCATCCGATAAGACCATTTTCGCCTTTTTGCCCAAAAGCTGACTCAGTGTTTTGCTGGATTAGGAATGGCAGAATGACTAGTTCGGTGACATATTTGAGTCACGTCAAAGGTCCACGCAAAGAACCAATAAATGGAACTCGTCATTGGACGGATCCACAATTTTCATGAAGACAATTTTGTATTTGGTCAATCGTGACAAAAAGTGGTATCTTATGTCACATGGTGGTATATTGTGGTTCATTCTAGTATATTCTTGTATATTATGATATATGCTCGTACATTCTAATAAATTCTAGCATATTCTGGTACATTCTAGTGCATTCTAGTATATTCTGTTATTTTATGGCGTATTATGCTATAATTTTGTCCCTTCTAGTATATTCTTGTATATTCTGGTATATTCTAGAACATTCTAGTGAATTCTAATATATTCTGGTACATTCTTTGATAATCTGGTATATTGTGGTATATTATGGTATATTCTAGTACATTCTAGTGAATTCTAGTATATTCTTATATATTATGATATATTCTCGTGCATTCTAATAAATTCTAGCATATTCTGGTACATTCTAGTGCATTCTAGTATATTCTGTTATTTTATGGCCTATTATGCTCTAATTTTCTCCATTCTAGTATATTCTTGTATATTCTGGTATATTCTAGAACATTCTAGTGAATTCTAATATATTCTGGTACATTCTTTCATAATCTGGTATATTGTGGTATATTATGGTATATTCTAGTACATTCTAGTGAATTCTAGTATATTCTTGTATATTATGATATATTCTCGTACATTCTAATAAATTCTAGCATATTCTGGTACATTCTAGTGCATTCTAGTATATTCTGTTATTTTATGGCCTATTATGCTATAATTTTGTCCATTCTAGTATATTCTTGTATATTCTGGTATATTCTAGTACATTCTAGTGAATTCTAGTATATTCTTGTATATTCTGGTATATTCTAGAACATTCTAGTGAATTCTAATATATTCTGGTACATTCTAGTACAATCTAGTGAATTTTAGTATATTCTTGTACATTCTACTATACTCTTGTATACTGTTCTATAACAGAAGTTCTATTCCGATGGGATTATGGCTCTGCCCCAAAAATGACAAACGGTCATAGACAGTAATGGCCAACATACACTTGAATAAAATTCATTTTAAATAAAACAAACACTTAATCCAAGAATGCGAAATATCTCTCCACACTTTTCCGATTATTCAATATATTAATTGTCCAGAATACAACTCTTCAAAAATCATTCGCAAGTCGGTTGAGGCGTAACACATTCGAAAGGTTTCATCCCATTTTCTCCCCACTACTCGTTTCCCTCGAAGCAACTTCCTGTGTTAATACCCCTCAATTCCTCAACGAATCCCCCCCTTGGTGCGTCAACGTCCAAGTCGAATTTTTATCCGTTTCTTCGTCCGTTCTTGCTCCCTTTCGCCCCTCCCATTTTTCTGTCACGTTAAAATCCTTCTCTTCGTTTCCTCCTCTTGCACTGTCCCTCTTCTTGTCTCGTCAAATTCCCCCTCTCCCTCCTCTGCCCCCCGCGTGGGACGAGGTGACGGGTGACTCTACCACGTTCCCATGTTCCGCTCCTATCATCGAATTCCTCTTTCTCTCTCCTTTCCTCCCTGTTACTATCTTCATCCTACGCAGGGACGTGTCCCTCGAGGGAGTGCCAGGAAGCAGTGCTATTAGCCGGCGTAACTCTAGCCTCGTCCGTCCAAGGATAATTGCGCGGGCTAATGGTTCCTTTTTCCCTGCTCGCCACGGAACTTCGGCTAGGTAAAAAGACGTCTTCCGACCTAGGAATTTAAACGCGCGCCACCGGGGACCGTCGTCGGCCTCCGTATCCTTTCGTTAGGAGCCCCTCTACCTAGGGGGCTTCCTCCTTTGCGTACGATTTCGGAATTCGAAAACAGAGGCCGTGTTTCCGGCGTATCGCGGTTCATTTCCGTATAATTGGCTGCTGGCTCGCGACCCGCCAACGCGGAACATCTCCCAACGGTGATCCTCGACTCTGCCTTCGGAATAATCTTGAACCCTTTGCGCACAAAGCAGCCGTGCCAGGCTAGTTCCCCAGGACCGACAATTCACAAAAAAATTGCTACAAATGTCTTAGGTCGTACCATTTGTCTTTTTATTATTCATATGATACTACTGCGATCATACTGTTTCGAATTTGCAGTGGCTCACAAAAGCATTCGGACAATCTTCAAACCTAAATAACTTTTTTAAGATTGGACCAAACGTCTTTACTTTTCTTGAGCAATTAGTTGCATTGATTTAATAAATGATGTGCCAAATGAATTTTGTAAATATTGGAATTGATATGAATTACATGACCAATAGAAAAGAAACTTTTTAAATATTTTTTATTTGAGCCACGTACAAAAAATTTTAAAGACGCATCTGGTACATCTATGATTGTTATACACATGCAGAAAAATTCATTGAAATCGATCGACATACACACGAGCTGCAAGCCATCGAAAATGGTGAGAATCGCAATTTTTCACGATTCTTGGTCAGTTTCTGCTTAAACTCCAGAAATTCTTACATCTTTCTACGCGTTTCATTTTTTCCCGCGTCAATCGATTTCAGTGAAATTTTCAGCATGCGTATAACTGACACAGTTCTGCAAGACGCATGTTTTAAATTTTCATTATGAGTTGAAATAAAAATGTCTTTTCCCCTTTCCCACGTAATTTCTACCAATCAGAATTATTTCAAAATTATTTTTGCATATCATTTAGTAAATCAATGCTTTTATTTGATCCAGAAAAGTCAAGTCGTTTGGTTCAATTTTGAAAAAGTTATTTAGATTTGACGAGTTGTTTTCATCGATTTGCGTACTACGCTATTTTCTTCTCGTTACTACGTCTTGATTTTGTTATAAACTGCGTAGACAGTTTTCCGCGAGCGATCAACCAAAGAAAGCCTACAAAATTGATGTGTTTATACGTGCGAGTCATAGTAATAAATTTTATATTCACGAAGAAAAATGAATCATCTGCAATTGAATTATTCAAGGATAACAAATGTTACGATTTAAAAATAAAAATGGCATGGGATGCAAAGGGTTAATATTTGGAACGTACTTTTTGTTGAATGTTAGAGATTGTACATTTTTCGACAGTATAATTATCGTAATATGTTATGATAACTTGATCGTCCACAATTTTCTCCGTTAATAATAACAATTTTTAAAAAGTACATATATAATGTTAGTGATTATTATTATTAATGTTTTTCTATACGAAGCAGTGTTTTACATTGAACGATGCAGGTGGTAAATTTTCGGATTACGGGGCGCCGTAATTTGTCACGGGATTACCGCGCATCGAACGCTGCAGATTTTTCTAAATTGTGATGCAATGTGATCCTCGCGGTCCACTATGTAGTTTCATATTGAGTAATTACCCTGACAGGGAGGGGGTGGGTTGCAGGGAGGAGGGGGAGGCGCGTGTAAATAATTAATTCAGCCCCGTTATCGCGAATGAACTTTAATTAAAATGAAATCCAACGAACGTCGGAGTTGCGGCAAAACGGCGTTATGGAAAAGTCGAGCCCCGGCTGTTATCGTTTTCACTGAAAACACTTGGCAAATAATTATCCATTTTTGTAGTTACGAGCGCAAAATACGATTCCCGGGATGCGTGATAAAATTTAAATTGGACGCTTACGCCTTTCGCGTGTACGTGCAATTTCAATTATTAATGAGCGACTGTTCGTTTTTGCGAACGCGCGGTCGCGCAATTGCAACAGCCGAAAATTCGCTTGTATCTTCAAGCCGTTGAAGATTTTGTTGCTGTGAAAATTTCTTTGAAATTATTGCTGGCATCAGTCTGTGCATATAACGTTAACATTGAAACTACCAAACCAGTTTAGATGACTAGTCACTAATTATTTCTTTCACAGTTATTGTTGTTGTAAAAATATTTTCATCAGAAATTTTCGATGAGCTTCTTTAACCCATTGATTGCCAAGCAAATTTAGCACGTCTTGCCCTGGGTGCCACGGTTTTATATTAATATATAGTTTTAATAAAATTGATAATCAATATGTTATTTATACTATACACATTTTTCATTCATCCTTTCTAATGGTTCCTAACTCAAATAGCCATTTGTAGCCAATTTAAGCTTGCAGCACACACTACGAGATATCTCGTAGTTGGCAGTCAATATGTTAATGAAGCACATAATATAATAACAATTGTATGAAATTTGCATATCTATTTTGCATATCTATTATTGCAATCTTTGGATCTATTGTTCGGTAGTTTTAGCATTAATGTCATAAAACGATACTCTTTAACATTTGGTTTATGACTTCTACAATTATTGATAAGAAAAATGACTAAAAAATTCGATAGACACATTCTCGTCATTTTTATAAATGAATGTAAAATAGTCGTTTACAAGTGCTCCGAAAACCTAGTTTTAAATCGTGTCATTTATCTCACTCGTTACGTATAAAAAAATTTAATGAAAGTTTTAAATGATCGAAGCTTCTGATATGTTAACCCTTAGCACTCGAGTGGTAACTCCTAGGCACCACAGAAAGTTACTACATAATTATTTAAAACAATTTCTATATCACTATGCTTGTATCTAAAAGATTTGTAAAAATTTAATCATTGTAAGGACGGGTAATATTACAAAACCCCATATGCATAAAATGAAGTGAATCGTATAAAATAAAAATGGCCTAGGTCTGAAGAAACGCCTTGAAGGAACTATTAACAATCAATGGTTGGTAGTCTTCAACATTAATAATATAAACCTTATCTTCTCTCTCATACTTTGTTTAATTAATTTAATATAGTTCTAAATATCTAAAAGTTTGATTTATTATTGACTAAACAAATCACCTGGTTTAAGACATCAATAATTAATAACTTCAATTTATTCTTTTAAATAATTTTCAGCTCGTTATAACTGCTAATAATAAAAGAATTTGTCCGATGCGAGCTGCTATAAAAATGGAGAAAGAAGTTTTAAAAACATGGGACGAAGAATTAATATTTCAGAAGATAAAAATAATTTTCCGTTTCACATTTTCAAAGGTATTATTCAGGAAGATGTAAAAAGATAATTAGAGCGTTGGAAAAAATTGTTTGTGGACCTAATTATTCTCATCCCTGTTATTCGATATTACTGTAAACGAAATGTATGAATTAATTTCAGCTGAAATTGTTTGGGGAACAATGGAAATGTAATATGCAAAGAAAGGAAAATATTTCAGATTGTGTTTCATTCGTAAAAAAAATATTCGATCAGGAAATTCCTGAAAATTTAATTGAGCAATTTCTAAAACTGCCGGAGGTATGGCAGTTTGTGCAAGAGCAGTTCTTTGAAAACGATATTTGCAATGCGAGAGATAGCTCTTTCAATTTCTATCCGAACGAAAAAAGTAAATCGTCCCTTGAAAGTGAACCAATGAAACTAATATTTGTCGTGAGCAGTTTTGAAACTTCCAATTTCTCGAATAATATCAGTCAGTTGAATTGAAAAATGTCATCTTTCGCACAAATAACATTTTTCTTTTTTCCTTCTTTTTTTTGAAAACGTAGAGATCGTGTGAAATATGAACTACATTGGTTTATCGATCCTCGAAATGCTTTTCGAGAAAAACACATTTAATATTTCAAGAATAGAGTTTAAATTCTGCGAATTTATTTTCTGCGCTATTATGGAATTATCGTTTTTACGTAATTTTTAATCAAATTCCTATGAAGAAACTGGGCTGAGCTTTTTTTTAATGAAACAACAGAAATATTGTAGTTTTTCGTTTACTTATTATTATATGTTTCAACTGAAACTTATTTATACAATGCTATACATACTTCACGCTAAGTTTACAGGCCGCGTCAAAGTGGCTCTTTTTAATAGTTTATATTTTGTGAATATTTAGATAGTTAAAATGCTTCTATGAAGAATTATTTAACAATGTTATTTATGTAGGTGTACCACGTCAAAATGGCGCTTTCTGATATTTCTATTTTGTGAATATTGAGATAGTTAAAATGCTTCTATGAAGAATTATTCAACAAAGTTATTTATGTGAGTATACCACGTCAAAGTGGCGCTTTTTAATATTTTCTATTTTGTGAATATTTAGATAGTTGAATGCTTTTATAAAGAGTTATTCAACAAAGTAATTTCTGTGGATATATTGCTTTTATATTGCAATTATCGCTTTTAGTATTTCGTAAACCTAGTGTTAACTGCTTTTGCATATCATTTTCATTTTACTAATATGGCATTGATAATTTCTGACTATGTTCACACACAAGGTAGCCACACCTAACATGGATTATTTGACTTTCAACGCTTAACAAAAGTAGAGATATAGAGGCAACGTGCAAACACGACAAAATTAATAAATATTGGTATATTGTTAGTTGATTATGCAAAAGTCAATGTGTCCTGTACGTATTGTAAAGAATCTAGGAAAATATAAATGTGGCAAATTGAAGGAACGAAGTATCTAATATAGAATACTTAAGGAAATCTTAAATAAATCTCAAAGAATTTTATTTTTGCAATGAAATATTAATATTTATACGAAAGGAACAAAAGAGACAAATATCCTGTATTTTTTTAAATTTGTACTATATTACATTAATTTCCATCTTTTATATGTTGGGCACGTAATTACTGTAATGAAAGCAACAAATGCATTGAACTCATTTTTCATCATTAGTGTCGTTTACGTAATTATCATAAAATATACGTGCAACGAACATGTTCCATATTACGTGCACTCAACGTGTTCCATATTAGGAACATATGTAACAAAAAAATATAATTATATTAAAAAAGTCCATAATCTAGCGACAAATCTATTTTGAATCCAAAAATACATGTTTAATGGTAAATCATTTTTAACATTCAACAATGCACTTCCAACTGGAAGAAATGTGAATGTGATCATTCTTTGCTTCTAACAAAATATTATTATAACCCTTACATTATTATCGATCCATTTTATATATAGTTTCTGGTAATTACCAAAATGTTACAAATGTTCCATAGCATGTGCAATTATCTTGTCAATGGTTTCAATCTAATTTTATTCTTAACCACAACGTTAACATTCTTTGTGGATGTACATAACTTAGAATTGCAAAAGACGTGTTCTAAATTTTCATTGTGGACTCACAGATAAAGAAATAGTTCACAGATTAATTTATAATTCAAATTATAACTTATAACAAATTATAATTTGTTATAATATATCTACATCACAGAAATAGTTTATAATTCGAGTTTTCACTGTTTTCTACGCAATTTCGACTAATAGCAATTGTGAAAAAATATAATGAGATATTATAAAGTTGTAATATAAATTAACACATTTCAAATAAAATTCAAATCGTTTGGAACGATATTTAACGCTATACCAATCTATAGACTAACCTATTACAAATAGTAATAATATAATAATAATAATATTGTTGCTCGTTCCGTGCACCTCAAATAGAGCACGTCGTGACATCTCGCATAAAGTTCAATAATTTATAAGTTATTAATTATTTACAGAAAAATACAATTTGGCTTAGTTTATATGTCTGATGCATTTGACAGGCAGACCTCGACTACTTTCGATTATCTGTCAGCACAACAGATCCGTAACAACCCCTATCTTCTATTATTTCCTTAGGGGTTGTTCACCACCAGGTAATTTTACATTACAGCGACTCCATAGGAACAGCTACCGTAATGTTAACCCTTAGCACATGAATGACTCCTCTGAGGCGATACAAAAAATTGTCATAATATTATTCAAAACACCTTCCACACCATTATAATTGGGTTTAAAAAATCAGTAAAAATTGTTGAATCATGTACAATGGAACCATTCTAGCTCAAAAAATATCTCGAATGTTGGAGTTAAAATAGCTTGGAGTACAAAGGGTTAATAATGCTGAATTTTATATTCTAGATGTACAAAAATTATCTTCCAAATGTCTTCACAGAATTCATACAGAATGCATCTTTGGAACACTCAAGTGGGTGTTTATGTTAAGAGCAGGGGTGTTTATGTTAACAGAGTCTGCAGATGTGCAGTTATGGGTTTTCTTTTCATTTTTAATCAAGAATTTTTCTTCAATGAAGAAAGATGTGTTTTATTCATTCATTTAACCCTTTGCCACATTAGGAGGAGTCAGACTTGTGATAAGATATTAAATATACTTTAACGAATATAAATATTGGGCTTTTCTTTTTAGATGAAATCAAATGTTGTTAATTTGTACTCAATATTTAAGCATTGAAGTAGATGTAACAGTATGAAAGATATTAAATTGTCTTTTCTCTTGTGTAACATTTCTAACGATGAAGATGCTTTAACAACTTTAGTTACAAAGAAAATGGTATGGTAAAGGGTTAAAATAAAGTCACAGTTATACTCAAAAGTATTGACACGTTGAACGCCAAGGAAATATTGTGTGCTTCGTACAAGTTTCGTTTGCTTCATTCATAGAAGTGATCTGTTAAACTATCTGATAGTTAAGTATCAATGATATTAAAATGATAGTTTGAAACCAGTTAAAATGACTGATCCCTACTAATTTCTTTTGCAATTATTGAAGCTATAAAAATGTTTTCATTAGTAATTTTCCGATGCACTTCTATAATGAAACACATGTTTCAATAAAAATTGAATGAAGTTATGCAGTCTTGTTATTATTACAAAGCAATGTATTATCGCTGAATTTATTGTTCGAATTATTTATTGATTTATTGCTCGAATCGTCAACGGTCAAGCGACTATTAAACGTTTCGAATTTTTGTGTCTTACTATAAATTTCAAATAAATGTTGGTTCCTCTAAATTGCAATGAATTAAAATAAGCTGTGAATTTTATCGAAAGATGATATCTTAACTTATTGGAAAATATATTACAATGTCCAAAATGATGAAAAGAATATCAATTCGTATAATGGTGTTCATAAATAATATTATATATTCTAATTTAATAGTTTAGACAGTGCAATTATGCCGCTGTATCATGCAGAAATTTTTTATTAAAAATGAATGATGAATGGGAAAGGTAAAGGCTTCAAGAACTGTCTAGAATTACCTAGAACTACCGAACAATAAATCCAACGATATACATTGCTTTGTAATAATAAATAAGACTGCATCTATTAAAACTGCATACAATTCTTATTGTAAGGTATACGTCACTAAAGAAGTTCAACCGAAAATTTCTGATGAAAACATTTTCATAACTTCAATAATAACGAAAGAAAAAGCTAGGGACCAGTCAAAATAACTGGTTTGGTATTTCTAGTGTTAATTTTACCATAATCATTCTTAAACAACGCAATGGTGCCGTTCATACCGTTCAACCTGTTAAAAAGTGTTCTATTAACACTTTGACTGCCATGTCACTTACATATGGGTGACAGAATTATTTGTCCATGTTTAAAAATAAATTTTTACGCTAATATATTCGTTGCGTTCAATTTAGTTTGTATCTGGAGACTGCAAGAAGGTTGAAGGTTAACTCTGTGTCAAACATTTTAAGTTTTCAATTGTTGCTGTGTTAAATAAACTACTTTAATTTTGTGGAATTTATGAGACTGTTGGTGAGGCAGTGAAAGTGTTAAATAGCCCCAAGTTTCCAATATATAATAATTATAAGAATAAATCTTATCAGAAGCGGGTTAATTCTCTGTTTAAAGAGAATGCGAATACTTTAGTCCGCCATTGTATAGTAAAAACGCTTCAAACCATTCTCTGGGCAGTGGATACCGGTCGTATAACGATGTGACAGTAAAATTCGAAATTACCGGCCGGCAGATTATCCGCGGTTAGTTGTACGATTATGATTAGTTGAATTCATAGATTCCCGGAGCCTTGGATATAACAGTCGACGGCAATCTGTATGGTAATACGACTACCGGTTTTGGGCGGGCTCCACGACTCGGTTCCGTGTACCTATGGAACTCCAATCAGAGCCTTCCCATAATCCAGGGATCTTTGGTAACGAAACTGGCGAGAACGGTAATCCAAGGGTTGCTTGCGCTACAGTGATATTTCTTATTTGTTTGTCACGGCAATGTGTACCGTTTGCAACCCCCATGTCTCACCTCCTGGGTCGTTACCGCCATGGACATTGCCGAAAATTTATTTTCTGTTTGTTTTAACGTAAATATTAATTTTTACTTGATAACCCCTTGCACTAAGATTTATCTTGTGATCTTGATTTATCTATAAGATAAGATAAGATAAGGTAAGATCTATCTTGATTTATCTTGACGCAGCTTTATTAACATAAATGTGTATGTAACTTTGTATTAATAAATAATAAATATGAAAATTTCATTTACATTTAATGAAATTAAGTTTTACACAAGTACCGCTCAGGTAGAGTACCCGATTGTAAATGAAAAGTGGAATTCCTATTGTATGGTACGGTCGGTGCGTCTCAAAGTTTGTCATAGTCAAGGGGTTAAAATATCAAACTTTTATTTATTTGGATTTTATACGATTTTTATTAGAATGCAGTTTGTCCAAATTATGTTGGGGTTCTTTGAAAGGGTCGATTACAAAGTTGGGGTTATTATAAAGGATCAGAATTTATTCGCCGTGTATAATTTCTTAAAAGAAGAAGAAAATTTAAGTTTACGAATTATGTGTAAGAGAAAATTTTGTTTTATGTTACGTCAACTTTCAAAGCTTGTAGCTAATGGATGGCGATGGATATTGAAGCAATACTTGCTTCTGTTCTGAGATTATGGCTTCTACTGTATTCAGTGGTAGAACTTATTGTTAGTTTAGTAAACTCCTGTTATATAGTATTAATGTATTCCACAATGTCTGATTCGAGAACCTGTGTAAGTTACATCGAAGAATTTCAAAATGGTGATTTTTCATTGACACTTTGATTGCCATGTTACCCACATATGGGTGACGGAATGATTTGTACGGTTTTTAATTGATTTTTCACGTTAATAAATTGGTTGTACCAATCTTAATGATGATCCAGAAAATGCCCGAAGTTTTGGGGACTATTAAAATTTCAATTGAATCCTTAATTTAAATTTAAAACTTTTATTTCAAGAAAATTTCAATTTAATTCTTATGCATTGTCATATATTTTAGTTATCCAATTTCTATTTCATTCAATAACTGACTTCGATTTTATGGAATTTTTGTGGCTGCTAGTTTGACAGTTAAAGCGTTAAAAAAGATAGTGGTTATAATAACATGTATTACAAAAAGTATATTATAAGGAAAAATTAATAATGAATAGAAAAAGAAGAATGATATAGGAATGAAGTTATCGAAAAGAGGAAAAACATTAGAATATTATAAATCTATATACATGAGTCAAACAGATATGTATTAGATTAGTAAAGTAAGGAGCATCATCTGAAAAGGGTTGTAATATGTAATTGTAAATAAAAAATCTAAATCACATAGACCATTTCATACTCATGATGACGTTTCAACCAACCACGATTGGGAACAAACATACATTGACATCTATTGTTATTATTAATATACTTGTAGTTCACTAAACAACTTTGCAATTTATAAGAAAAAAGCGACAGTACTTTTGCTTACATCTACAATTTTTATATGGTATGTTTCCCAATTGCTGTGCAAGTATTCAAATCATACATTTTTTAAATGATGCTGTATAAAATAGGGTTGCTATTTTGTAACACTGTTCTTTAAGACTAGTATGAAAGTTATAATACAGTTAATAGTTAATAAGTATAAGAGCAATTAATATTTATAAGTATTACTTGTACTGAATTTTTATGTAAAAAGATTACAATATCCACTTTAGGCAGCTGCAATAATAACTACTAATTAAATAGAAACAGCATTCAGAAAATTGGTTGAGATCAATGACTCAAATCATGATTCAATTTTTTGTTGATAGAAATAATGTACATAGTAGTATCCAGTACAGTAATTCAAATCATGATTCAATTTTTTGTTGATAGAAGTAATACACGTAGTACTATCCAGTGCAGTAACTCAAATTATGATTCAATTTTTTGTTGATACAAATAATATACAAAGTACTATTTAGTACAGAAACTCAAATCATGATTCAACTTTTTGTTGATACAAATAATATACAAAGTACTATTTAGTACAGCGACTCAAATCATGATTCAACTTTTTGTTGATAGATATAACATACACAGTACTATTCTGTACAGTGACTGGAGTCATGATTAAATTCTTCCTTATTATTCCATAGTGCGTTGTAATGAAAATATTGAAATTTCGTTTTGAAATTCGTGTGACTAATTTCACATGATTTCATGAATGAATTATAAATCTTTATGCAAAATATAAATTATGCACATTCGTTGTAAGTTGTACGAGTTACGTAGATGTTTATTCCTTTTTAAAATAAATTTAATCAGTCGCAAATAACACAACAATTATTATATAAGTAAAAAACAACAGCATCTTTAAGTTTCATAAATATTTTCACTATTTTTAATTTAATCTAGTCATTTTCGTCATGAATGCATGAAGTCCGTAGTTTATTTATAAAAATTACAATGTTAGTATGTACTGTGCGCCTTCTAGGTGCAAATGGTGGACATAATTTTAAAGCTGTGATTTTAAATGATCTCGATATACAGACATATTATTTTCAGCATTCACAAAGAAATATTTCAACCTATTTCAGATTATAAAAGGAAATTTTTCCGGTCTTTATGAAGCTATGAGTTCGAAGCATACCACAGGGCATGCCTCAGGCTATTGTAAAGGGATTTGTGAGTCGATTGCGGCACATTCTCTCAAGCGAAGGCAAGCACTTGTTGCACTAAATTCTCGTGATATCGTTGCTCACACAATGTCAAATAAATACGGATTAAAAATTCCATCCGTAGTCGATGAACTTTTGAAATTTTCATCATTACTTAAATGTAAATGTAACGCGTTGCTATTTGAATAATTGATTTATGACTACAGATTGCACATGTTATTCTGAACAATAAATGATTCATTCATGATTGACTTCATTAATCATTTGTAAAGGCAATCGCAGGACAAGCAATTACTATTCAATCTTCCTCCGTAATAGTGTGTATCCACTTTTCTGTAATTTGTACATTTGATTGAGCATTGTAAATATTGATCTCTTTCTGATCAGCCGAAGAATTCATTTTTTCCTTATTTTATACGTTTATAAAATCCAAAAGCTTTTGCATTATATTGTTGACTTTTTATAACTTGTTTTTAAATAAATAAGTTTTGCCATTATTGTGGAAATCTATTCGATTAAATCGTTTTCCTCAGCAGCGCTATTCAATGTAAAAATCATTCTTATATTCTTTAACTAAAGTCAGCTTTTAAAATACTGATTTCAATACTTAAAATAACGACAGACTATTAATTTATATACGTTATGGCGTATTATTATAAACATATTATATCATAAAAATTCAATAAACCGCAGACTAACCCATTAATTTTTAAAATGTGGTCTCAAAATTTGGAAAAATCGCAAATTTTTCATTGTAATTCCATTATTACAATAAAAAATAAAAGATTTTCCATCATTCTCCTCAATTACTAAAAAATTTTTTTTTATAATATATTTATTATATTTATATTTAATATTATATTTATATTATATTTATATTATATTTAATATTATATTTATTGACTAAAATTCTGTATGGAAAACATTTTCAACTTTTTGCAATAATAATTGTATGCAGTTTGAATAGATGCAGTCTCGTTATTATTACAAAACAATACACCTGCGAATCGTATATCAATATAAAAATTTCCTATATCCATTGCGAGTGCACAGTAGGTGCACATTGTCAATTTGCATTCCATTGGTAATCCATCTTACTTGCCTGTAGTGATATATTATATTAAAATTATATATTTATTGCAATTATTATTATTTAAAAAATCATTATCTGAGTTAATCGAGCAATACGGCATTAATAATAAAACGTAGAGCTCTTATCTTATAAAATTCTACTACATAATATACTCTATATCCGTTTGCAACTCTCAAAACGGAATTTAAGCCACTTCACCGACAAGTCGTCGGGTAAATGTTACTGGATGATCTTTATCGGACTCAGAATCTAATAAAGAATCTTCAGATCTATTACAGTTAATGCGTCTAATTCTAATTCCTCTATTACTATTATGTGGTTATGTATCCCTATTTTGGGTATATGGTATGTAACCCTGAAAATAGAAGAAAGCTCAAGCATTATCCTAAATATACCAAAATCTATCATAATAGCTTACTGTAACCTGAAAATCACAAAACTGTATCATATACAAACAGTAATAAAGTGATTATTGAAATTGCAAACAAATATTATATTAATAAGTTGTTATTGATATGCAAACTCAAAGCTATTATGTACGCTTTGTTTTGTTTAATAGATATAATATAATAGAATATATAGAAGCAAAAATAATGTACATGGAACAAGATGGTTTCGTTGGTTTCTATCTGCAGACCATTTGCAAGGCATTTACTTTGATATTTCAGGTAGACAGTGCTGCCAACCGTTATCAATATTGTTATTTGTCATTTCAGAGATATTATATAATTTCGACGTACACGTTACCTTATAAAACACTATAATCATTCGGTAAAATGTCGATATATTAATATGTGACTTGAATGTTACACGGCCTTATAGAGGGTTAATTAAACTTGTTACTATTATTAAATTAACTTCTCAAATACAAACATTGTAATGTAAAAATTGTTTTAAATAATAGTCTAACAATTTTAGTGTCACCTCAGAGAAGCTTTCAAGGCATTTACTTTGACATTTCAGATTGACAATGCTGCTAACCGTTATCAATAGTGTTATTTGTCACCTCAGATATATTATATAATTTCGACGTACAAGTTATCTTATAAAAAACTAAAATCATTCGCTAAAATATCGATATATTAACACATTGAGCGCCAGCCTCGCGATAATGCGGGTTTTGTAAGTCTGCCACTTGAATTAAATTCGAAAGCTTGAACGATTTTGTTTCTATTAAATTATACACGACGAATATTCAAGAAAAATATACTATTTTACGAAACTGTATAAGGTTCTAAAAATGTCCTTTAGATACTCGTTGTTCAGAAACAAGCAAATGAGCTCATAATTAATTGAATAGCTGATATGTCGTTTTTCAGAAACAAACAAATGAGCTCATAATTAATAGAATGGCTCAAATGTCGCTGAATGTGTTAATATGTGACCTGAAAGTTACACAGCCCCATAGAGGGTTAAAATATCTAGCTAGATTTTTTTGAAAAATCGACTCACACAACTTTGAAAATAAACGGCACAATTATCACAGTTCAAATATCGACATGTTTTGTACAGTGAGAAGGGAGGTGTTTGTACTCTTTTTGGATCTACTGTGTCTTAAAAAATGTTTGTGTGCGTGTCACTTGGAGAACTCCCTTCGCACAATTCGCAGAGCGGGAAGATAATGATCGAAAGAAATTGTGGTCGTTTCCGCCGAAACTAACGAAGACAGTACGGGTCGCGGAGACAAGTGAAAACAGCCGCAGGAAAGAGAAGAGGGCGACAAATCTGAGGCAACCAGGGGCGGAATAAACAGGCGGCCCGTTACGATTTCACGAGAGCTTTCTGCTCATGACGGAGCCGCAGTTACGAGTGACATTACAAGTTACAAGGCGACCACGGTGAACCCGCAAGAGCCGAGTGTGACATTAGAAGGACAACGAAAACAGAAAGAAACGACGATCAAATATTAAATTGGCAATGTCTGCCTGCTCTCCCCTCGCGACGACACAGTTGCCCGCTGAGGGTCGACCATAACCCTTGGACATAACCGAGGAAATCACTTGGAAAATCCTCGATGAATTCACAATGAAGTCGCGGTTGCTACAACACGTTCATCCGTCACAACGCCCTCGAGAATTTCTTTTTCTCGCGTCTCTCCGTTTTCCATGCTCTTTCCCGCCGATCTGCCTACTCGTTTTATTGTCTTTGTTTACTAGGACGTGGTATATCTCTAATGCGAAGTATCTCGCACCTATGCTACTTTTAATTTAGCTCGAGCTGCGGAAAATTCACAGCGCAATCTTTCTGTCGATGTTTAATCCCTCGTCTTATGAATTCTTTCATTTCTTTCATCCTCGCTGTGACTTTTTGTTCTTCGTTTATTTAGCGAAGCTCGCCTCTGCTTGTGTTATAAATACGGTAAGAATGTGAGTAATGTTTTAAAGTTTATAATGCGTAAATAAATAGTACAATTAGAGTAATAAAATTAGTGATTATTGAAAATGATGACTGGAAACGCTCAAATAAAATATTAGCACATTTTTTGAAAGCGAATAACGTTTTTAAAATTGGACTGAACAAGTTGAACTGTTTCGAGATGTAACGTGGATTCGTTTACTAGTTAATGCGTGAATAACTTTTTATTTTAATGTTGTTCATTTGAATTGCGAAGAAGAAACAAAGTTCAAAATTTTAACCTCTTTGTCTGTGCCTGTATTGAACTTGCTTTCTCTTTCTAATCTTTGTTTTTTTTTTATTTGGAATAGTTTTGTATAGTAAATCGAAGCTTTGTTCGATTTTCGAATACATTGATACAGAGTAATTATTAATAGCTTTTACGTTTATTCCAGAACTATAACAATATAACACTCGATAACTAGAGTCGCCTCTCTCGATGAAACTTCTTATTCGGCTTTGTGCGTATCGTAACAAAAAAATCAGATGGCAGAACAATTTTTTTTTATCCACATCGTTTTCCAATACCTTTGAAAGCATCGCAATATTGGAATTGCAACTACTTTCCTGATCGAAATTCGTTCCCTTTTCATAGTTTGACAATACGCAAAAATTCACACTTCGATGATCGTTTAGTTTGTGAAAATAGCTACCGCAAAGGGGTGAGCCCATTTTTGTCCTAAAGTGGACGCCATTTATTTCTTCTTGAATTCTTATCCACTTTTTTTCTATAACGTAATCGGCGAATAGTTGGTTCTATTCACAACAGTCCGTATTCTCATTAACACTGCGTTTACCAAACACAAAAAGTGACTGAATTCTGATATTTTAATAAAATTAGCTACGCTTTATTTATTCAGATTTTGTGCGATCTTTATTACAATATGTGCCTTGATAATAATGTTCATAGAATCACTTCTCATGAAAGCACTCTACCCCTTCAATAATTCTATTAGAAACAATAATAAAATAACTATTTGGCCAAAAGTAGTAGGTATAGTGTTAAAGAATTTCATTTCACTGTCCAAATATTTTTAATCTTATCGCTCTTACTTAATAAAACTAGCTAAGTTGTATTTCTTTAGATTTTATGCAGGTTTCATTATAACATGTGCCTGGGTAAAAAGATGTAGGAACACACACACACCCCAT
>CM052088.1:12499931-12513031 GCA_028453745.1 Agapostemon virescens
ATTTTATTCTGTAAGTATATTTAATCTTATCGTTCTAACCTAATAAAACAAGCTAAGTCGTATTTACGATATATATCTGAGATTCTTTCGAATTTAGATAATATGGTTCATAACTACCACAATTACGCGACAAAAATGATCGAACCTGCCCTTTTAAATTTCTCAGCTTTCAGGAATTCTTATTTCAAAGCCGTAATCCATTCAGCATTCTATTCGTCCTACCATTCTCCGCTCTGAAACGTTCTTTCTCCATCGTTTTCCATTCTTCCTTCACCCGTTTCTTTTCACTTTCCTTCCCCCAGGAACAACGTCGTTAATCACTGGCTATTTTAATACGATTTCCCCTCGTCCCGACTGCGATCGAACGCATTATTTTTAGTGGGCGATCACGTGCACCGATTCCGGTGCACTCTTAAAATGCATAACGTCGTTCGGTAATAAGAAAATCCATTTTCGAGTCGGAGGCGTGACGGTGCAGGAAATCGAACGAAATTCTTCATTAACGCGGCCATGATGAAATGCTCGCCGGGGACATTACGAAAATCGGGGAAATCACTTCTTTTCAGAGCTTTCTTGAACTGCCTTCAACGAAGTCATATTTTTCAATTATTGCGAGTGCCATAAGTAACAGTTCATACTTCCAATTGATTAATTAAATATATTAGAGATAGCCATAAGAAATAAATTATTTGGAAAGAAGCTTTTTGCCTTTTAGTTCTGCACTGATCGTTGAAAAGAAAACGCGTATTCATTTACTGTTCTCAGTAAAGCTGCCTTGTATTCTAAATATTTTAACACGTTACCGATTGGCCATTATTTTAGAATTTTTCAAGGTTCATGGTTCATGACTGAAAACTTTTTAATGGATCTCTCAACGATGACTGCCATTTTAATTGGAAATCAACTGGGCATCCTTAGTAAAGTTATCTAATAATTTCTAAATAAATAATATTATCTAAAAAGAATATTATCTAAAAATTACAGTGTAAAAGCGATTTTCAAGCTTCATTTTGTTACAGCACGATTATTCAATGTCCTATTAATAGACTTCCGGTCGGTAAAGTGCTAAGAGGTATACAGTGTTTTACAGTCCTGTAATAAAATGGCGGCGTTCGTACCTTCCGAGGATTATATTCGTCACTGCACACTGTTTCATTTTCATGCAGGATTTAATGCAACAGTTACAACAAAGAAAATTTGCAATATTTATGAAGATATGGTCAACAAGTGTCAACGTTGGTTCAGGAGATTTGCTGCTGGTGATTATGACCTCTCTGACAGGCCTCGAAGTGGAGGCATTTTGAGACACATTTTGCTTCATGGATGTTGGATTTCTATAAGAAGGGGATTGAAAATTTGCTACCTGCCCTTGATAATGATGAAGATTATAAATGAAAACTTGATTTTACTACAAAGTTTGTTTCAGATTTCAAAATAATTTATTGATGGTTAACATAGAAACAAACTTTGCAAACAAAAATTGTACATGGGACTTTAACAATAGAACTAGCGAACAATAAATCGAAAGATGTACATTGTTTTGTAATAATGATAAGATTGCACCTATTTAAATTTCTACCATTTAAATAGCTGTGAATGACAAAATTAGAAACCAGTCATGTTGACTATACTATCAGTTACATGACACCCTGTATATGAAAACATTTTAATACTTAGCACCCCGATGGCTCCTCTCAAGCGACTTTAAAAATTGCCATCCTATTATTCGAGACAATTTTTACATCACTATATTTGCATTTAAAGAGTCGATAAAAATGTAAGTGCTGCACGTTTGAGTAATAGTAATAAACTTTATATGCACGAAAGGAAATGTAGCATGTGCAATGAAACTATTCTACTGACAAAAATGTCGATTTTAGAATTAGGTTTATTTTCAGTGATATTTATGTATCGAACATTTTAACACTCAGCACTACAATGGCTCTTCTCAGGCGACACTAAAACTTGCTGTACTATTATTCGAAATAATTTTTATGTCGCTATGTTTGCAATTTAAAAAATCGGTAAAAGATGAAGTGTTGCTCGTGCGACTAATAGTAATAAATTATATATACATGAAAGAAAATTATACATATATAATTGAACTATTCTAAGTCAAAAAATGTAGATTTTGGAGTTAAGTTTCTTTTTAGTAATTTTTATTTATTGTACATTTTAATCCTTGACACCTCAATGAGTCCTCTAAAGCAACACTAAAAATTGCTGTACTATTATTGAAAAGAATTTTTACATCATTATGTTTGCATTTAAAAAATCGATAAAAGATGAAGTATTGCTCGTGCGAATAATAATAATAAATTGTATATGAACGAAAGAAAATTAGTCATGTACAATTAAACTGTTCTAAGTGACAGAATGTTGATTTTGGAAGTAAGTTTGTCTTTTTAGTAATTTTTATTTATTGTACATTTTAACCCTTGGCACTTCAATGGCTCCTCTCAAGCGACAGTAACAATTGCTGTACCATTATTGAAAACAATTTTTCCATATTTATGTTTGCATTTAAAAAGTCGATAAAAATTGAAGGGTTGTACGTACGAGTAATAGTAATAAACTTTATGCGCACGAAAGGAAATGAATCATATGCAATGGACCTATTCTAGGTAAAAAAATGTCGATTTTGTCTCCTCTCAGGCGACGCTAAAAATTGCTGTACTGTTAATCAAAACAATTTTTACATCACTGTGTTTGCATTTGAAAATGTATAAAAATTGAAGGGTTGCACGTACGAGTAATAATAATGAACTTTACATGCACATAAGGAAATGTACCATATACAATGGAACTATTCCACGACAAATAGTATCGATTTCGAAATAGAAATAGCTTAGAGTGCAAATGGTAAATACGAACAAGTATCCAATGGCTTATGGTTTCGTCGCGAGGCGTAGAATCCAGAATCGTAGAAATGGCTGCTCATTGACTACCCTTTCGCGCGAACGCGGGTGCGCTTTGGTCGGTGGCCGTGTATGAATTAATAGAAGGAAGAATTAGCGGAGGAAGGGGTGCGATGAGAGGATTGCAAGAGAGAGAATATAATTCAACGATGGAGCCGAGGACGGTGCTCGGTGACCGGGGATTAATTTAAATATTGACATGACCCTGCAGCCGGCCACGCTCGACGGAGCGTCGCTAAACGCTCGTTCAATTTGCGCGTCGCCCTTCGTCTCAAGGCATCGGCATAAATCTACAACCGTAAAACATCTCCTAACCGCCCCGTCGCCTCGTAGCTCGCGTTATGCTTCGATGGAAGTACTCTTTCAGGGGGCCATCGTTCGAAGGTTATATAAGTTCCCACGACGGTTTTCGACCATTTCGCAGCCTCTCTCCGTCTGCGAATCGTTGAACGAATATATACGCCGATGGAGGCCGAGATTGCCGGTACATGCGAGGAAAGTTAACCTAGCACGGGAAAAGAGGGTCGGAGAATTGTCCTATTGGCGTTCCGATGTTGTTTTAATATCTTGTCGGAACCGGGTTATGCGAGGAAAATTGGATGGAGAACAGAAGTTTGCTTCTCCTTCGGCCCCCGAAGCACTTGTTGTTCTTTAAAATCGATCTGGCCGATCGGTGACTGGCTTACCAAATAACTATCGAATTTTCCTCTACCTACAACCCCGCGTACTTGTTCTCACTGTTGCTTCACCGCAATTTTCTAGTAATAATTAGACCGACGGAATTTTTATGCGGAATAAAACGTGTCTGTATTAATTGCGAGAAACAGTATTACCGGTAGCCATGTTAAAAATTGAAAATAATGTACTGGCATTATTAAACTCTTCTAATCCTTCCACTGTTTCCAATATCGCCAGCGTGTTTTGTCATAAATTCATAAAATTCGCTATTGTTGTAATATCCTTCTTACCGACTTTCTGGTTCAACAATCACTTTTCCAGATCAGTTTCAATCATAAAATTATCGAATAACAAAAATAAATTGTACAGAGTGCCTCTTAAAAATTGTATAATTTTTGTTTAACGTATATATGGTCGAAATCGTTTGTAGTCTTCATATAGTCGATGCTTCCAAGGAATATTTTATAACTATTGGTAACGTTAATGTATCGTCTTCAAATTTTTCATATGCCATTAGGATACATACGAATTATCGTCGAAGTAAAAGAATTATGGAATTAGTAATCTAAATACATTTTTTAAAGGCTCCAACAATTAATTCGAAACCGTTCGAATTCTTTTGTGGATTATTTTATTTATTGAAGAAAATACCAGGACTGTCAATATGAAAAAAGAATTTGCACATATGTGGTGCTGTCAATGTAGTTATCGTCAAACTGTATCATTCACGCCATTTTCTTGTTCTGACATACGATAAAGATTTTCAACTGACAACGACACAAGTTTCATATAATAGCAAAGTTTTTAATAGCGTCGAACACGTCGAATTTTGTGCCTGGAAACTACGATTTGCGGACAGCATTGATTTTCTGTTAACATTTGAAGGAAACTGCTGCAGAATCGCATAGAATGCTTGTCGAAGCTTACGTTGACAATACATGTTTTATTACAACAATATCATTACCAAGTCTGTAACTATGAAACTGGAATTTGCCCATACGTGGCACTAGCACATGGCACAAAAGCACAAAGTGATTTTTGTTCATGACAATGCACCATCGCAAATACCAAAACCGGTTAAGGAAACGATTGAGGTGTTTAGTTGGGAAATACTTTCGCATACGACTTACTCATCTAACTTGACCCAATCCGATTATTATTTATTTGCATCCACACACACACTGAACAACGCTTTGCATCTTACGAAAATGTACGAAAATGGCTGCATGACTGGTTTTCCTCAAAAGGGGAACAGTTTTCTTAGCATGGCATCGAGAAATTGTCAAAGGGATAGGAAAAATGTATAGCTACCGATGGGCAATACTGTAAATAAAATATTTCGTATCAAATTCATAGAATAAACGTGATTTTACACACATTCCGGTTTCATATTTACATATCTGGTAGCGCCAAGTCTTCCCTTCTCAACAGAGAACATATTAAATGCGAAAATCGGATTTTGATGAAACTTATGGGAGCTTATAGTTCTTTGAAAAATATTTAATACGTTTTTTTTTTATCGGCAACCATCCACTTTGAAGGGGGTGAAAACAGCCCTTAAAATTGATGGTCAAAACCATACTTTTTGAGATATCTCGGAAATCAGAGATCGAAAAATTTGAATCTTTTTTAAATTGTGTATTTTTCAATAGGACATGTAGTCGCGCAAGAAAATTTTCACAAAAGTTAAAATAAATAAATAATAATATGAATATGTTCTCTTATTAAAATAGTTTTTAAAAGTAGTAACACTTTAAAACTGGCGAAATTGAAATTGCTAAATTTAATTTGAAATTTAATGACATATACCAATAAATGAAGAATTGAAAAATGACAATAATATCTTGTACAATTATATTTTGGTTTCAATCTAAACGTGTACGTCACTTGTTTGATTATTAAACGAACGATTAAAAATGAGTTGATGAAATTTCTACGAGTAGCAAAATTTAAATTGTTTAACAATGACCACATATTATAATCGACAAAGGTAATCTTCACGTTGCAGTTATGTCTTCGAAAATTTGAAAAAATGAGGATATAGTCGCAAGTGTTCTCTATACAGACGTGTTTAAAAGCAAACGAGTACTTAAAGATTGACGAAATTAAAATTATAATTCATAATATTGAAGCGAATTAAACATGAAAGAACATTGAATTATTAACACTTTGACTGCCATCTCACCCACATCTGGATGGCAGACTTATTTATTCACATTTAAAAGTAAATTTTTACGTTAATATATTCGTTGCAACCAATTTAGTTGATATCTGGAGAATACAAGAAGGTTGAAAGTGAACCATTTGTCAAACATTTTAAATTTTTAATTCATTCTTTATTAAATAAATTACTTTAATTTTGTGGAATTTTTGAGGTAGTCAGTTAGGCAATTAAAGTGTTAATTAATATTGAAAAGTAACGAATATGTACATATTGAATTTATGAAGATATTTCTTTTCGATTATTGCTTATTTGTTCTTAATTGCAGTGGCATCGACAAATTGTCAGATGGGGGAAGTGTACAGTTATTGATGGACAATACTTCGAATAAAATATTTCGTGCCATTTTCGAACAATAAACATATCTTTTTTATACAAAAGTTCCGGTTTCATATTTATATATTTGGCACTGTCGAAGTAAAAGCACTATGTAATAGGTAATTTAAAAACATTTTTTAAAGGCTCAAATAATTAATTTGAAAACGTTCGAATTCTTTTGTGCTGCATTTTATTTAGCGAATAAAAATATGTAACAGATTGTATTGTTTGTAAGAGCTTCGAATAAATGATTTTGAGTTCGCAAGGGAGAAATCACGAAGCTTTCTCTTGCATCTGATATTTGAATGAATCCAGTTAAGGCTGCAGTAAAATGCTTAAAAGCGTCGGTCTTGCGAGAATTAATTGAAAAATAATAGAGTCAGCGTGACTCATTAGCGTTGCGCAAATGATTTCACCACTTCAAAGTCGAATGTAAATTATCGTAAACGGAAATTGTGCTCTGAAACGACGAGAAGTCGGGCGTCTCGGAGTCGTGCAGTTGCGACAAAATTCTCGACCGATACAGAAGTGGTTATTCCTATAACTTAGTTCCCCTAAAACACGGTAGGTCGGGGTTACCCTCAATAAGACCAAAAACGGGGTGCCTAAGGGTTGGGTCTGCGGGTGTGTACCGCTTACAAAATTAAGCCACGGGGAAAGGAGTGGTGTCCCGGAACGAGGGAGGAAAAGATGATCCCAGAAGGATTGAATCGACTTCTGAAACGTTGGGAAAAGTCGGAACTTTGGAAAAGAGAAAGGAAATCGGGGAAACGTTGCGGGCAGAGCAGGAAGATTGTGGAGTACGGTCGATCGAAGAATAAAACCAAATAGTTGAGGGAACGCGCACGGGAAAACTGTAATAGAAAACGAAAGTAGAATGGTTTGACAATGTGTGCGAAGAAAACAAGAAAGTCGGGATAGTCAGATTGTGGCTAAATGTAAAATTATTTAACATTTTTGGAATAGTGAGAAAAGAGATCGAGCAAAATTGAAGGCAGACAAACAAACCGTAGACTGTAATGTCATTAGCAATTTTAACAATTAATTATCGCTATCTCTTGCAAAAATGCATCGTAACTTTTCGGATTTTTTAATTTCTACAATTAAACCGAAAAAAACGTTTGATCATTACGTTTCCGATTTTTGAAAAATTTTCGATATTTTAATAGTTGCGATTTTTTGAAACTAAATAATATAAACAGAAAATTGAATTTGTAACCTTAATTGGATATAATATAAAATATGTAGTTTTTACATTTGCATAGTAGAATTTATTTTCCTGTAGGATAGTTTTACATTGTTGAGCAACTGTGAAATTCAAACCATTTAAAACATTTTCTAGCAAATGAAATTGCCATAAATGTAACTGACAAATTTGTACTTATGTATTTTAATAATTTCTATTGTACATGCTTTTAGGCATATAGAACATTTAATATAAATAATTAAATTTCTCTTAACCCTCTATGTGGGCCTGTAACTTTCAAGTCACATGTTAATATATCGACATTTTACCAAATGATTTTAAAGTTTTTATGCACTAACTATTATAATGTCTCTGAGGTAACAAATAACAATATTGATAACGGTTGACAGCACCAAACGTCGTAAGCCGTTGTTACTGCAATGTTACAAAATTACAAATTATAATAAAATTGTTTAAACTGATAAATTATTTCTAATTGAGGTTTATAACTGTTGATTTTCCTTTGCATATATTTTTTCATATTTAAGAAAAAAATTCTGCCTGTGGAGGGTTAATTTAATCATTATTTAAAGTCTGTGCCTTGGAATAAATTTAGAATATTTTTCAGCTGCCTAAAGATTTGCAAATAGCAATATAAAAATTGAAGGAGATTTTTATCTTATTACTAGAGTGTTTGTGCGTATTAAAATTGTTCAAGTTAATTGTAAAAATGCAGAAGCTAGATGAAAGTTTACTTATTCAATTAATAGTTTAAAGAAATCCAAATTCAGTTCTTAGCTTCTTCGAACGTCTTCACAGCTTTGTACTTCATTTATTCATTTTTGTTATGAGTACATAATATCTGCCCATTGAGGGTTAACCCCTTGCCTTGTAACGAGTCAGACTCGTGATCAAGTATTTCCTTAATTTTCTTTAAACGAAAATAACACATTATTTAACACTTTAACTGCCCAACCAACAACCTCAAAAATCCCACAAAATCAAAGTAATTTATTTAACGAAGAATCAATTGAAAACTTAAAATATATGACACAAAGTTATCCTTCAACGTTCTTCTATTCTCCAGATCTCAACTAAATTTAGTGCAACAAATATATTAATGTACAAATTTATTTTTGAACATGAACAAACAATTCTGTCACCCATATATGGGTGACATGGCAATCAAAGTGTTAATTGTTGATCGTATACGATCATTGGAGAATAGCTAGGAGGACAAAGAAAATCTAGTCACTGTTATTGTAACATAAGTTGTTGGCCAAGGGGTTAAATTAAATTTTTCTACCAACATCCACTGTGTTATTAATCGAATTAGAAAAATTAAAAAGAAACAGAATTTGAAGTAAATATGTCCAGTGTCTAAATTAGACAGCTTCCTAAAAAAGAATGATCTATTCACCATTGTACAGTCGATGGTATCACATCGATTGCGCCTCGTTTTTTAAACAATTCATAGTGGCTATCGGGGAATCCTGATCAGAGTTACCGGGGTCTCCACTTTGTCTTTGTCTCCGAACAAAACGATCGCACACTTCGAACTCGTCGTCCCCATAGTAATTCCATATGGGCACGCGCAACTTCTGCCAATCGAGTTCCGGTCGACCCTCGAATCGAATTACGTCCCGGTGCGACCGTAGTTTTTCCGCTCGCGCATTTATTTACCGGTGGCATTCGCGTCTCGGGTCGAGACGAATTCCTGGCACGGACAAAAACCTGTGGAAAAATGTCGCCCCGACCCAAGAACATTAATTTGTCCATTACTTTGCATATTGGCCTACCGAGCACGGAGCTCAGGAGAAAAATGCTCGGGGAGAGAGCACTCTTTAAAGTAGAGCAAAGAAGCCGAGGATGAACAGAAGAATGTTTCCTCTGTCGGCTGATGAACTCCAGACAGTTCAAAGAGGTGCTTATACTGTGCAATTTGTACTTACTTAGCTACCAAGTGTGTTATATCTACAGGGTGGTCGATAAATCCTTGACTTTAGTTCAAAATAAACAGAAGCTGCATAATTCTTTGCAAAGGCGCTTTAATAATATTACGAAAAACATTTACATTATACACTATGCATTTTCATGCATTTACGATGTACGGTTACTTAATAAATCTTTGCATAAGCCTGTAAAAGGTGAAAGCAAATTGAAGAGTGCTTGTGAATGTTTAAACTTCAGGATGTGTGTTACATTATAAAATGCGACTTTCAAGCAATTCAGTATATCCTTTAAAATAAAATAACTCAATTGCAATTGGCTTAAGCAATTTCAGATTTTGAGTATTATAGTGGAAGAATTAATTAACTAGTTAATGTACTGGTAGGTTGGTAAATTATTATAAAATATATGGGTTATTCTAAAATTGTCCAATGACTTTTCAGCCACCCTGTACAGAAAGATTTTCTAGAAAATTGTATTTAGTCGACATAGTAACGAAGATATCAAAGGTCTATTTCCTTCAAAACCATTTTCTTAATGATTTTAACAATTGTAATTTTTTGATAATTAGTTTTATAAATTTAGTAAATTAATTCTCTTAAATCCTTAAAAAGGCTGAAATAGTTTCGTTGAATTTTAGAAGAATTCTTCCCTCTTGAAGAAAATTTAAATATTAACTGCAGCTTTTGTACAATTAAGTTAGCCATATTTCGAAGCCTTTACATTTTTCTTTTCAGCGATAATATGATTTGCAAGAACAAATATTAAAACGCACACAGAGATGTTGCTAAATGGTAAAACGTTACCAAACAGAATAGATAACAGTCGTATCAGATGAAGTAAAACGTACCCCTAAATATTAAAACCGACAACAAGACATTCTGCCTAATCTAATACTACCCCTGGCAGAAAATATTCGACCAAACTCAAGAATATGATTGTTCCACGATTTATTCGATACATATGTGTAGTTTATATTTTTAGCAAATAAAAAACAAATAAACTAACTACCTTCGTGTGCGCGTTACAAAGAAATTTAAGAATCATAACAAAGTATTAATTCTTAGCACTCCAATGGCTTCTCTGAGGCGACACCAAAAATTGTCAGACTATTATTTAAAACAATTGTTACGTTACAATGTTTGTATTTAAGAAGTTAGTAAAAATTGAAAGAATTGTGACAGAATAATTTGTCCATGTTTAAAAGTAAATTTTTACGTTAATATATTCGTTGCAATCAATTTAGTTGATATCTGAAGAATACAAAAAGGTTGATAGATAACTGTATGCCATACAGTTAATGTTTTCGATGGCTGCTTCATTAAATAAATTACTTTGATTTTGTGGAATGTTTGAGGTTGTTAGTTGGGCAGTGAAAGTGTTAATAGTAACAAATTTGATATGCACGGAAGGAAATGGACAGCGTACAATGGAATTCTTCTGGGACAAAAGAATGCCTTGAAATTAGAACTGCAAATTGCTTGGAGTGCAAAGGGTTAATATTTGTAATGACCAAAATGGCGTTAGACGTTCCATGAAAATGATTAAAAACGTCCTAAAATCAGCAACTAATTTGGACATTTTATAAATCATGAAAGAATGAGAGAACATACTCCATTTTAATATTAACATTTGCTTCATATAAGTTTTTGTATTCACCATTGTCACAAATGGAAATACTCTTCCCAATGAAACTATAAACAATTGCATTGAGAGATGCTTGTATGTTGTTTCGTTAAATGATCTTATTTTCGTGAAATAATGTGCAGTGTTTTCATAAATATTGCGGGAGAATTATGTCCGCAGAAATTGACTGACGACAAGGCTTTATTAAGAGATAAGCTATCAGAGATGAAAGAGTTTGGTACATCTGTGCAAAACAAACAAGTGAAAGGGAATGCAAATAGGGGCACACGTGCGTGTGCGTGTTCTTGACTAAACTGTGCTTCAAGTTCTTGTTGCCCTCAGGATAGCAACGCGATTAGCTCAACACCGACGACTACATGATAAGTTGAGGCACAGGAAATTAGAAGATAACTTACTAAAACTGCTTCCCGATCGATTCTTGTCAGCCTGGGGCTATTTGTGACGAGGCAGTTTTGCTCGAAAAAGGGTCGCTTATTACGTGTCGTTTCGCCTGAAATGACTTTCGGGGGTTTCTAACAAAACAAATAATTATAAATATTTGTGCAGCGTGAACTTTCTAGTTCTCGGTCATACTTTTTTTTTACCGTTTCACGGCGGGCAATCGTGGAAACTAGAATTTGGTTCGTCCCCTTTAACTGGATTTCGTGTCGCGCGACCGACTATGTAAAATTGCAAGAATTTGAATATAAAGCTCTGTGCACTGTCCATTGCAGCCATCAGACTTTTATTTGAAACGTTTGTTATTTACTTCGAGCTCCAATAATTTTCGGGTTCGAATGATCCCCAGGCTTTAAAAATCATAGATTTTTTTAAGGAGATCGAATGTTTGTATACGATTCAGCTTTAGAACTTACAATTTGATTATATATTAGTTGATAATACATGAATTGCGGATTTTAGATATGACTAAAATAATACGTCATTGTTATTTTATTTTCGATATTTTATTGTTGCTGAAACAGAAAGTAACGTTTTATTTAATTTTAGTTTCTTACTAGAAATTTGGACAATTTTTAGTTTGTCAATTTTGTTTGTTTATAAAATACAGTTTCATTTAGAAAGTTCCCCTCCCACTTTTTTAAACTAATTTATTAATTTTATATATATATATATATCTATTTTATAATTTTTTTTAAATTTGTTGAGGTCAATTATGTGCAGGATGTTCATGTCATTTTGATTTGAGAAATTGAAAGATTTTATATTGTCGTTCTATACTCAAACTATGAGATATACTATATTTTAGTAAACTATAGTAATAATGGTAAAATGTATTAAATAAAATGTATATTAAACTTTCTGCGAAATATTTAAGTTTGTACGATGAGTTTCTAACTTCTCGGGCATGTCTGCTTCTTACTGACTGCTTCTACTTATTAACAAGCGTTCTATGTAATATGTTGTTAGCACTTGTTGTATAATTAGGTTACGCTATTCATTCAAATCAATAAGCAAAGGAATAAAGTTTTCACGAACAAGTTGTTTAGAAATGTTTATTATTTAATATTTAAATATTTTAAATAAGAATAACTATAAGTGTTACAATATTTCTAAAGGTGACACATTATAGATTAATTGATAATACAATTACATTTATAGCAATAGACATTAAATAAATAGTAATAACTATGACTTTACTGGATACATATGAAAATTAATATTTTACTTTGTGTTTAGCTTGATAATTATGTTTGTCAAATGTAATACAGTCCTTTCCCTCTTTGCGTATGCTATTATTTTATACACCCCTCTGTATTCGTACTAAAATTCTCGGTTGTAAATCATAAACGTTTAACAATTATTTAATAAATGGTAAAAAGTATTGTATTAATATATTTATAATTTTTGTGATTTCCTAACATCTCGTAGGACGTGGCAACAAAGTTTAGTTTACTAATTAAATTATAATAATTAGAATGCAGATTTTTATATAAAACAAGAATTGTTTGCATTAATTGCAAGACACAGGAGATATGTATGCATTAGTTTTCTGCATAATCGTAACGAGTTCAAAAGAATATAGCAAGATTTGTTAATTTCTTTAAATATTTTTATAATGTTTAAAATGTTTTCACCTGAAATTTTCGGATGTACTTCTTTAATGGCGTACACGTTACAATAAAAATTGTATGAAGTTTTAACACTAGAACTACCAAAGCAGTCATTTTGACTGGTCCCTTTT
>CM052088.1:12513431-12524897 GCA_028453745.1 Agapostemon virescens
TTATTATTACAACGCAATGTATATCATTGGATTTATTGTTCGGTAGTTCTAGTGTTAAACAAGCTACCCATAATCGACGAGAAAGCCAGCAAGCATCTCCTCAGAAACAGCACGCGTCCATCCAGCTGTTCAGCAGTCCATCACCTTGCCGTCACAATGACACACTTACATACCCCTTCTTTCTCGGTCAATCATTCCGGCAGGAAACCATTCCCGATCCGACCACCATTATCCACCCTTAACCCCGTGAAACCTGCGGAAGCATTCGCGAGAGTAGCCGGGGCAGTTCACCTAATTAACCGAACGCCAAAACTCGTTGCCAAAAATCGACTGGCCTCTCCAATCCCGGTCATCCATCGGCAGGAAAAATCGTTTAGGTCGATCAACCCTTCCGCAATCGGGACTGGTTCGAGTGGAAGGGTGGACGGGACGGGGAGCCCTTCCACCCCTCCCGAGGGCTACGTGTCCAGCGGCGGGAGAGGGGTTCCCGAATTTTTGGAAACTGCCGCCGCCGCTACGTGCAACTTGTACAGACTATTTTAGCCAGCTGCGTTCGGTTCAATGTTGTACCGCGTCTATTGATCGAAGCTCAGAGAAGCATAGAGTTACAGGCCACTGGCGTCGATCCCCTCCACCCCTTCGGCAACCACCGCCACCCCCGTACTCCCACGCAGTCATTCTGTCATTCTCTCTCCGGGGATCGTCGCCCCGTTCCTCTTCCAACCACTCCTTCTCGGCCTACTCTATCTCTCTATTCGTTCCTCTGTTTCCTAGCCGGCGTTGCACCGTGTTCTCTCTTTCCATTTTCCAAGCTCCCCTCTACCACCCTTCGCTCCAACCGCCCCACCTGCCCGCCCACACTTTGCTCCCCTTCGCACCCCTGCGCAGGGAGAGGGGCTGCACTATCCGAATTCCATTTCCGTCCAATTACAATTCATCCCCGTTTCAAAGCAGCAGTCACGCCGCGTTCATCTCTCGCGCGAACGCCGACCCGCCAAAAGCAATAATTTCTTTTCTTCGACCACCCCCGCCTCTGTTACACCCTCATCTCTACACCTCCGCGACACCCCGTCCCGCGCTCATCATCGAGCTCGGCCATTTTTCGCCGTCTTCGTTCGATTCGATGACGAATGCCAAACCGTCCCTTGCCCCCTTGCTGGTTACCACCCTCGTTGCTCCTTCGAAAAAACCGTGGTGGCGCGAAAGGGGATGGTACCGGAGGACGAAGGGTGGGAGGGAAGGCGAACGAGAAACGTTTATCACCGCCCGTTAATGGGAACGTATCGATTCGAGGAGCTAATCGAGGGTCGCCTCTCTCTTTCCTTGGTCCTCTCCTAGACGATTATTGTTGACTCCTTTTTGCGAGAGGATCGACGATAATGTCTCCTTTGAGACGGGAAATCCGGGGGTTTAAATGTCTGGGCTCTCCTGAGTGAAGACACCCGCCTAGGAGCATTCCGGTGCCGTCACGGCTCCGTTTAACTCTTTCTCCTTCGGTTAATGAATCAGTAAACGAAGAGGGGTTCGACGCCGACTACCGGGAACTGCGGTCGCTGCGAGGATTCTGACGTTCGGCTTAATTCGCTGCCAGCGAATCTTTGCGCTGCGACGAACTGCGTCGGAAAGTTAGGGGAGTTCGGGAATCGACGGAGATACTTGGCTTTCGTTTTTAAGCAGATTTCGGTCGAGCTTACACTCCGGAACAAAAAGACAGCGCACCTTGTATTTTCCTATATTTTGTGTTAAATGCTGATTAAGATACAGTCGGTGTGGAAAGTATTCGTACAGCGACCAATTTCAAATAAACCTGTGTGCGTAAACTTCAGTTATAAATTTTAAACGAAGAAAATTATTAATAAATATTCTTGGGTATTTGTAGAAAAGATTTCGTGAAAAGTAAATTTTATTTTCTTCAAGATTAACAAAAATATAGATCTAGCATGGATAAACGTAAGAAATAGACCTATCATATCTTTGCCAAAGAGAATGATAGCTGTTGTTAAACGTAAAGGAGGAGCCACAAGATATTCAGCATTAAGTATCATTCGTTGATTTATTGTTATACATAATTTTAAGTTAAGTGTGCTTTCATTTTGTTCCACTATATTTAATTAAAAGTTCTTTCTTTTTTAATAAAATTGTATAGACTGGAGAAATTCAATTCAATTTCATTTGTGTATGTTTATAGAGGTATTTTTCAAGAATGTATAAAAACAAAATATTGGTTGTAATGTTAAATGAATAAAAATTACGTTAATTTTACAGTGTCCTATCTTTTTGTCCCGGAGTGTATGTGGCCGAGTGTTATACCAGGTGACTGGCACCATTGCTTTGTTCAAGTGTGAATATGGGAAAATTAATATCGTCGAACGTCGATTTATTACTGCGGAAAAGAACCAAATTATATTACGAGGTGAAACCTTCGTTATCCAATAACTGACAATTGTTTTTCACTCTTTACACTCCAAGCAATTTGAATTCCTAATTTTCTGTCCTAGAATTATTCCATTGCACGTGGTTCATTTTCTTTCGTGCATATCAAATTTGTTACTGTTAATCGTACAGGAATACTTCAATTTTCACCAACTTCTTAATTACAAACGTTTGTAATGTACAAATTGTCTTGAATAATAGTCTGAGTATTTTCAGTGTCGCCTGAAAGAAGCTATTTGAGTACTAAGGGTTAATACTAGAACTACCGAGTAATAAATACTACTAGTGTACATTGCTTTGTGATAATAAAATTGCATTTCTTAAAATCTCTTAGAATTTTCATCGTAATGTCTGCTTTAATAGACAAATACATTCGAAACTTCCTGATAAAAATATTTCTATAATTTCAATACTTGTGAAAGACAAAATTAGGAACCAGTTCTTACAGTAACACTGATCACTTCTATAAATGGAGTAAACGAAACTTGTGCGAAGTACACGATGTCACTACATTTTAATCCCTTTCCATACCATTTTCTTTGTAACTAAAGTTATTATAACATCTTCATCGTTAAAAATGTTCCAGTAAAGAGAAGACAATTTATATCCTTTATACTGCTACATTTACTTCAATGCCTAACCCCTTTAGTGACGTCTGAAAAATGAAAATCGAACGAGAAGTACTATGTCAAATTCATGGTTCTTCAAAAGAATCTATAAATAAGAGTAAAATATCAATTCTAATAGTAGAATGAAATTCTAATATGCTAGTACGACAATATTTTCATACTACCACGTATACTGCTTAAATATTCATTACAAATGAATAACATTTGATTTCGTCTTAAAAGAAAGGCTTAATACTTATACCAGGTATGTAAATATGAAACCATGAAAGGTATGAATATGAATTTTTCTGTAAAAAATGCTTGATTATTGTACGAAACTGATAAGAAATTAATTAAGCAAATCCATTATGTCAAGTTAACATCAATGAACAAATTAAGTTGGGAAATTATGGTACGTAACGTTGAAGGATATTCGTTTCTGTTTTACAAGACTTTAAGGTTGTAACAGTATCGATTTCGGTTGTTGCAACGGTTAAGAAGAACCTTCATTCCGATTAACTGTTATGAAGAACCGAAGTTTCCAACTATTATCTGTTTCCATTACGGTTCTTTCGGTTTTCTATCGCTTCCAAAAGGGTTTTAGAATCGATTATTGTATCGACTTTTCCGTAACTGATATCAGTAATTGTTGCAGCTGTATGTATGCATAGTTTCTACAAAATCATTATAGAAGAAGATAGAACATTTATACGTATTTCTATTTGTCCGTTCGTATCATTTATTTAATAGATATATGAGTCCTTTATTTTTAAAGTGACCTAAGTCCATTTATACTTAAATTGAGATATTTAAAGGTGTATCTAAAGGTGTTCAATTTATAGTTCCTATTAAAATAATGGCAATTATTAAGTGAATAATATGCGTTTTCTTACCAAGAATGAAAAGTTCAATAGGAATTTCCTTGTACGATAGATCCCTGTATCCTATTTGCAAAAAAATTGTGAATATCTAATCTGTTACAATTTCATAAAAGAGAATCGTACAACAATGGACACGGCCTTGTTTTAACGTATAAAGCATCTGTCTTTGCGATGGAATGTTAATTTTTCTAAAGATATTTATGGTTGATATAAGCAATGATAAAATGGCGACTCGTCTTTTTCTAAAATGATACTGTTCTAAAAGCATTGGACAATTCTTTTTGCATCTGCATTTATTATAGATTTTAGAATTAAAGCTTCTACTTTACAATGAACCGACACTTGACGTGCAGTCGTTTTTTTTTGGATTTCATACTGAGTTTCGTTCGAGGCGAATACTATCAACTTTTTCTGTCCTCACGCAGTTCCTCGTATCGTTAGAAACAACGAGAACATTACGGATAAAAAAGTTAAGTGGCTCGCCCTGTATACGGTTCATGACGCAGCACAATATTAATTTGTTCCTCGATTATTTAGTTCGGGCGAATAAGAGGTCGATCATTCAAGTATTTCGACCGCGAGCTACGCGATAACAATTGCACGTGTATTTGCTCGATCAATTGTTCATGCGAGGTCAAAATGTTTATTTGATATGTGCGTGTATGATCGCGATTCGAACTCGATTTGAAAAGCACGGGAATACGAATGTATTTTGCAAACCGTTTTCCCGCGAACGACCGCCGAATAAAATGCTCCAAGTAAAATATCAATGGAGTTCGGTTCCCCGAGTAATTGAAATCTAAGCATCGATTCGCACGAAATTCAATAACATTTTGCATAGAAATCATTTGAATGTCTAGAACGTATACGCGAGAATACACGGTAGTCCGGCGAAATTTGTTGTAAATATTGAAATGTTGCTAGGGGAACAACTAATTATTGTAAATATTAAATAATACATTGAGACAACAATAATCTTGTTGGCAGGTATTTAAATTTGATATTATGTAATAACTTTAAATTATGTTATCCAGATCATTTGGATATAATTTCTTTATTATTATTAGTTGTAAATAAAATTGATTTTAACATGTCCCTGTTCAATTATGTATAATTATTTAATTATTTAATTTATGTTAAATTACTCAATGATTTATTTCGGGTTTGCGGAAATTAGAATTTCTTTGATGTTTACAATTTGTCGAAAGAAAATGAAAACTTGTTGTACATCCATTGGAAAATAGTAATAAGTTTTCATTTTCTTTCGACAAATTATAAACGTCAAAGAAATTCTAATCTCTGCAAACCCTAAATAAATCATTGAATAATTTAACATAAATTAAATAATTGATTCAAATTTATTTTATTAATTTAATTAAATTCCATAGAAGATTATTTGGTTTTAAGGAAAAATAATAACATATACATTCATTAGACACTATTTAGAATCTATATTATCAATCTGTCATTTTAGATTAAGTGATAAAATGCCTCGATACACTCATATCATAATAAATGTTATAATAAAAGATATAAAAAATGTTATAATCCTAATTTCCCTATTTTCTCTTATGCATCGAGTACTTAACGTAACGATGAATTAAAGTATAAATATTTATATATTTCCACAACGAAAAGGAAAGGAAACTGAAATTTAATTTAATTTAAATTTAACTTAATGTTATATTTTCAAGTGTAATCAACTATCGAATTAAATTATTCTCATATATGTGCAATTTCCATAGAATTATGAAAATTCATTCTATTCGTAAACAATTTTATACCGTTGCCCGAAATACAAGAAAAAGGTTCAATGAAGTATTTTTTAATAATCACCTATCTGACACTGTACAATAGTTTTCATTCAGCAAAAACTCGCCTCGATGTAGCGCAATATCCTAGAATATTTTCACAAAAAACCAGAGAAGCTTCACAGTAACAGCACAATGGTTCCGCAAACAAAAAAAAAAAAAAGGAAGAAGTGTCGGGACAAAAGAGAAATCATCATCCACAGAACTGGAAGGTTCTTTTTTTTTAATAATAATTTGAATATCTGCACAAAAGTAGCGCGAGTTTTCGACACGACCAAATAGTTACGTTGTTCAATGCTCCATACACGTATGCACGGAGTGGCCCCTTTTAATCTACCAATGCTAATTTCAGAGACTTCATTCAATTCAAATACCTGCTTTTGGGGGATTAAAGGGGATGGGCGAGCACTCTAGAGCTGATATAAGCTTGCTAACTCTAAGTACAAGCTTTAGCACGTTGACTATCGAACCAGCACCCATAAAAACGACTCAAAGTCGAAGTAATTTATTCACTCCGACAAGAATACGGAAGTTACAATTCATCGCAGTATTAATAAACTGTTAAACTTTAGCAGATCGAGATCAAAATGGTCTGCATCAATTGTAAACGTAAGAGAAGTTAATAAGAAATTCGTTTGGTGTATTAGTAATATCAATAAATTCGTAATAATTGTATGATATTTTTAAAGGGGTACTCCACCATGTAAGTTTAGAGCTATTGTAGTATGTGAAATTTGAAATTGAATGAAATTATTAAAATGTTTTCATCAGAATTTTTCGAATGTGCTTCTTTAACGATATACAGTAGCGCACGAAAGTATTCGGACACTCTTCAAACCTAAATAACTTTTTTAAGATTCGACCAAACGTCTTGACTTTTCTTGAGCAATTAGTTGCATTGATTTAATAAATGAATATGCAAAATGAATTTTGTAAATATTGGAACTGATGTGAATTACATGACCAATAAAAAAAGAACTTTTTAAATACTTTTTATTTGAGCCATGCACAAAAAATTTCAAAGACGCATCTGGTAGATTTATGATAGTTATATACATGTAGAAAAATTCATTAAAAACGATCGACATACACACGAGCTACGTGCCATCGAAAATGGTGAAAATCGCAATTTTTCACGATTCTTGATCAGTTTCTGCTTAAACTACAGAAATTCTTACATCTTTCTACGCGTGACTTTTTTTCCCGCGTCAATCGATTTTGGTGAGATTTTCAGCATGTGTATAACTAACACAGTTCTGAAAAATGCATATTTTAAATTTTCATTACGAGTTGAAATAAAAATGTTTTAAAAAATCTCTTTTCTATTTTCCCACGTAATTTCTACCAATTAGAATTATTTCAAAATTATTTTTGCATATCATTTAGTAAATCAATGCTGCTAGTCGCTCCAGAAAAGTCAAGTCGTTTGGTTCAATTTTGAAAAAGTTATTTAGGCTTGAAGAGTGTCCCTTTCGTGCGCTACTGTACATGTTACAATAAGAATTGTATGAAATTTTAATAGATGCAGTTTTATTATTATTACAAAGTAATGTAAATCGTTGGATTTATTGTTCGATAGTTCTAGTGTTAATGCTCCGCAAATCTAGCGTTAAATAGCGTGCAAATACTTTTGCTGTTTACACGACAACCGAACAATTGCCAGAAATTAATAATTGATTTTTAACGAACGTTCTCAGTGTTAGTGGACGATTGCATCATAGGATCGTTATCAATCGCTAGCAATGAACTTGACTGGTAACCCGACGAAGACCGTTCGGTCGGTCTCTCTCCCTTAATTTTCTTTTTTTTCCGCCGATCTCCCGTTCTGTTTGCGCCAATTTATCGGCGATATATCGTCGGGACCAATCATCCAATTAAGTGCCCACGCCTCTGCTCGCGTCTTCACTGAAAAAAGTAACTTGCTGATTGGCCACCTACGCGTACCGAACTGTAGTCGGATACATTACCGATAATCCACCGACGTTATTATTGACGACGAAGCGCATCGATGTCTCGTCGGCTTCTCGTGAATTATTGCCGCGGAGAAAAACAGAGCGTAATTGCGTTCTAATGCGTTCTCGAAGAGGATCGCGAAATTGCACGAAAATTGAGAGTCATTAAACGGGGAGAGGCCGGGCCCCGTTTGACCGTCCGAGCAAACACGAGCGAAAAGTCATCCCCGGCGCAACAGATAATTCCTATATAATTCGTTCGATGTCGTCGATTCGTTTCCTGAATTACACGCGGATTACGAACCAGCCCCCGAGAAAAACACATTTCACCGTGACAAACAACGATCGGGTCAACGAAACGCTTCGAACCTTTTGCCGCTCACCAAGACGCTATGAATAATGGAACGAGAGCGATTCGACAAGATTGGAACACGAATTGAGAAATTTCGGAAATTTAAAACGAATCCCACCCTATGGAATAAAAGAATTTCTCTTTGATAATATTCCGAAAGCATAGTGATACGTCGGAACCGAAATGTCACTTATACAGGGTGGACCATTTATCTTGAGACAGGTCGATATCTTGTAAATGGGTCGGACCACGCGAAATCGGACAGTTTTCGAAGTAGAGTTTCGGATTTTGTTGATATTTGAAAAACTGGCAGGCGAACGTATCACGAAGGAATTTTCCGCTTCGTAAAATTTCTTTACAGACGTGTAAAAAAAAATTGTCAAAAACTGTTCTTTATTAAATTGTAAGAGATAAATGAACACACCGACGAAAATGAGTTTCTAGGAGTTTGCAGAGAAAATGTAAGAGTGTTTAGTAAAAATGTTGTCACAAGAAATAGATGTTCTTTTCGCCATTTATTTGTAAAATTGTTCTGAACGAACGAGATGGTTATCTGGGAGGACATATTTAAAAGTATGGAAATATGAGAATATACCAGATCATTAAATTTAAAATCGTAATTTGCACATACGCGGCGCTAGCTGTCAATGCAGTTCCCGTCAAACCGCGTCACTGATGCCGTTTTCTTGTTTTGACATCTGGTAAAGATTTTTAACTCACAACCATAGAAGTTTCATACAACAGCATAGTTTTTAATAGCGTTGAACATGTCGAATTTTGTGCCTGGAGACTACAATTTGTGGACAGCATTGATTTCCTGTTACCATTCGAAGAAAACTGCTGCGGAATCGCATCGAATGCTTGTCGAAGCTTACGTTGAACGTATATGTATGTTTTATTACAGCAATACCATTACCAGGTCTGCAACTATGAAATTGTGAAAGAACAATGATACATAACATTGACTGCCATGTCACCCATATATGGGTGACAGAATTATTTGTCCATGTTTAAAAATCAATTTGTACGTTAATGTATTCGTTGCATCCAATTTAGTTGATATCTGAAGAATACAAAAAGGTTGATAGATAACTGTATGCCATACAGTTAATGTTTTCGATGGCTGCTTCATTAAATAAATTAATTTGATTTTATGGAATTTTTATGGTGGTCAATTGGGCAGTTAATATGTTAATATTGAAGAGTAATGAATATGTACATATTGAATTTATAGAGATATTAAATTGTTGAATTTCGAAATTCTTAATTTTAAATTTATAAATAAGAAATATTTATTCTATATTGAAAATGTAACATCTTCTTTCAATTATATAGGTAGAAATAAAAGCGATGTTACATTCGAATCAAAAGTTATACCACTTGATCTCTTTAACATGTTGAATACCGTGAGAATATCGTGTGCATCTCAAGTTTCATTTCTTCCATTGGTAGTAGTGATTAGTATTACTAAAAACAATTATTAGTTACTGAATAATAAAATAGCCACCTCGCAATACAATCTGGTTAATTTCTGTAGTAATAGATTGACGTTCGTTGCTGTTAATTTTATGATAATCACTCTTAAACAACGCAATATTGCCGGTCACCGGTAACCACCGTGGCATTCAACGTGTTAATGAAGTATTTTATCTAATAAATTAGTAATAATTAGTAATCGTTGGGTATAAATCAATATCCAAAATTGGTATCGATTTTTTACGATAAAAACGTGGTTAGCATCGCATATACACATATCATTGTTTCAATAAAATGTATTACTTTTCAATGTTAACAATGTAATAATTTCTGTTTCATAAAGCAAATCTACGGTATTGCAATGTTCAAGATTATGCAAGGTACAACATAGAAAATGATCGTTCGATACGAGGTAATGCGAACATTCAGTACTCATTAAAGGTCCGACAGCGTAGCTGGGTCATCGATCAATTAATTTTATTACATTAGGGCCTTCGGTATCCAAACTAATAGGCTTGATGATCGTAAGCTGTATAAACGTCTACATATACGATGTGGATTTTCAGAACAGTTTTTTTTAGAAACTAAACTTCAGTTAAAGCAATTTAGTCGTATAATGTACAAAATCAGTTAAAATTATATAACATTCAAAATATCTGCAAAAATAATAATTATTTGAACGTTTAAGTAACTGAGTAAGTATTTTAACGTAATTTATTTAATTTGTCTTCATAAAATGTTTTATTCAAAACAGTGCAAAGAATCAAATAATAGAGAAATCGGATATTGCCCCATTTAAAGTACGAAATTATCTCCACAGTTTGTTTTGTATAAGTCTGGTACTTCAGTAAGCACAGAGTTACAGAATAACTAATTCTTAATAAGTAATAATTATCGAGTAATACGTATAAAATTATGAATAATGTGCATGATAAAGTAATATACAATGTATCTGATGTAAGTACAAATACAGGGTGTTTAAAAAGTCACTCTATCATTTATAATTTGAATATGTTCATTACAATTCATTCTTTCAAATTTTGTGTTTGAAGTTATTGGAAATTAATTGCAAAGATAAATTTTTAAATGAGCAATTTGGAAAAACAAGTTTCTTCATTTTATGACTTTAAATAACCTCAGTAATTAGAATAATTGAATGTCCAACGAAATGAACCATCATCGTTGGTGTTTCATAAAGGTTTATTGCATTTCAAGACATGAAGGCGACCCTCGTATCTCTCAAAGAATTATATAAAGATAATAATTTCTGGCAGTATGCGGGTCCTATTTACCATTTGCAGTCGAAGCACTTTTAATTCCAACATTAAAACATTTATTTCAACATTGAACTTTTTTATTCTGCAGAATCCTTTTTACATTATACGTTTAACGTTAAACCTGTCTTCTTGTTCAATCGTTGAATTTTTAGCAATTTATAAAGTAGAGACGAACTTATTAATATGAACGCTGATTTGATATATTTTATTGCAATTTTTATATCTGCCTCAGAGTCGCCATTCGACTGCAAAGGGTTAAACCATTGATCATTGTACTCGACACATTTAATTTATCTTTAGAAAAAGCAAAATAGTAAGAGTCAGCAATGGTTAATTAAATTTTTAACTGAGAAATTTAGAATAACAAGTTCTTTCATTTTGTAACCTTGAATGACCTTTGGTAATCATATTCACTGAATTTCGAATAAAATGGACCATCATCGTGGGTGTTTCATAATTTTAAGAAAAGAAGACGACCCTCATATTTAAAAAAAAAATATATGAACACAATAATTTTTTGCACTATGCTGGTCTTATTAATCCTTTACAGTCGAAGCAATTTTCATTCCAACATTAAGACATTTATTTCAACATTGAATATTTTCATTCTACCGAATCCTTTTTACATTATATGTAAAAATGATGTTAAATCATTTGACTTTAAATCTGTCTTCTT
>CM052088.1:12545240-12559220 GCA_028453745.1 Agapostemon virescens
ATTTTAAATTTTCATTACGAGTTGAAATAAAAATGTTTTAAAAAATCTCTTTTCTACTTTCCCACGTAATTTCTACCAATTAGAATTATTTCAAAATTGTTTTTGCATATCATTTAGTAGATCAATGCTGCTAGTTGCTCCAGAACAGTCAAGTCGTTTGGTTCAATTTTGAAAAAGTTATTTAGGCTTGAAGAGTGTCCCTTTCGTGCGCTACTGTACATATTACAATAAGAATTGTATGAAATTTTAATAGATGCAGTTTTATTATTATTACAAAGTAATGTAAATCGTTGGATTTATTGTTCGATAGTTCTAGTTTAATGCTCCGCAAATCTAGCGTTAATCCTCGATTGCGTCGACGATTACTGTGGGACAATAATTATCACGGCAGAGTATGAAGAAAGAAGCCTTACATCAATAAAGTAAATCAACGAAAGAGATTGCAGTCCGCAAGAAAATTATATTACTAAAAATAATTGCTTCTGGAACAAAGTCATATTCTCAAAAGAATCGAAATTTAATATCATCGGTTCAGATGGTCTTAATTATGTATGGCGAGAACCAAATACAGAGTTGCAAGCAAAACATTTAAAACAAATGGTCAAACATAAAGGTGGCAATATCATGGTATGGGACTGCATGGCAGCTAATGGGACTAGAAAATTAGTGTTCATCGATGGTACACTCGATAAATATAAATACCTAAATATTTTGAAAAATAATTAGAAGATAGTGTCAGAAAACTGGGATTAATAGAAGGCTTTTACTTCCAATAAGATAACGATCCCAAGCACACAGCTTGGATCGTGAAAGAATGGATCATTTATAATACACGACGCATGTTAAGCACTCCCCCACAAAGCCCAGATCTCGATCCGATCGAGCACCTGTAGGCAGAAATCGGAAAAAGACTAAATAAATATCATACTACGTCAAAACAAATGTTAATGGATAAAATAACTGAAATATGGAATTCTCTTGAAACCAGTTTCACAAAAACGCTGGTACATAGTATGGAACGTTGTTTAAGAAAAGTAATCAATGCCAATGGTGGTCCTACAAAATATTAATACATGAAAATGTAACAATATTTGTGGCGTTCGAATACTTTTGTTATACGTGCCTGGTGCATGTTTCAAATAAACATATTGTAAATACTGTATATATGATTGAATTATTTTCTACTTTTACTAACATAATCTTGGGACTTCTCTCTTGCTATAAACACTAAATTGTTTTAAACATTTCGGATTAACATACATATTTCACGTGCTAAAGATAAGAAATATGACCGTTCGAATACTTTCGTTAGCCACTGTAGTTATTTTCCGAGTTGATTGTAAGAAATGTAAGCTGCACGATAATGTAATTCCTCTTTCACTGAAAACGATGTAACAATATTCATAAATTCTCACATTATTTCTTTCATGGCTGTAGCACAGCGAATAAATGGAATATCTGTTTTTAATAATGCGAATAATTATTAATCTTACGGTAGCTCAGAAAATATGAAGTTGCTTGAGCCACTTTGTTGCTTATTGCTTTCTTGTTTCTCTCTTTCGAGGAAAGTACAGTTGCTTGTAGTGGAACGCGGAGGATTATGTTAGATTGAATTTATTCTTCTCGAACGTTTATCTGAATAAAGTAATCTTCGAACGTCTAACGTTTTTTTAGTATTTTCTCATTTTGTAGAAAGAAACTTTACTTCGTTTCTTTCAAGACTTGGGAACAGAGAATAAATATATTATCTGTTTTAAATAATACTGCAATTGTAAAGGTTTGTATTTCCACTGTCACGTCCTTGTGCTCGCAAGTATTTTCAGCATTTTGTTTTTGAAGGCGAAAGGAGAAATTGAAGCTACATTGGTTCCTCCAAAAATTTAAGAATTGCAATTACTGCATAATGTTAAACAATTTCTTGTCCACACTCGTTTCAACATAAATTACAAAACGAAAAGCTCCCCTTTACAATGGCCCCTCAAAAGTTAACCGTTTGCATTAGAAGCTTTATTAACTCGAAAACCAAGGCGTTTCTTCATACCTAGACCATTTTCATTTTATACGATTTACTTAATTTTATGCATATGGGGTTTTGTAATAGTACCTGTCCTTACAATGATTAAATTTTTACTAATTTCTTAGATACATTCATAGTGATGTAGAAATTGTTTTTTCTTTTACCCGGATAGATATGTTAGATGTACAAATTAATTTGTGACATTTGTCTTTATAAATTTATTGTTCATTTGCAAGAAATTTAAGCATATAAAAACTGTGATAAAAATGTCTATTACTTCTTGTGCATTTATTCTGCTTTATAAATAATGAATAAATCTTTGAATTTGTACCAGAATTTTAAATGCTTAATTAGGAGGGCTATGAATTGTACATATAATACATATAACACAATACTAATACATGCAAATCAGACAAATTTCCATACCTTATCATCTCGAAAATGAATGAAAGAAAAATTTTATTTTTCATTTACGACTCAATGTTGCATATAGAATTATCTCCTGATCATTTTCTCCATATAATCTTCACGATTTTGGAAACGTTCTCTACAGGGTAACCCGTAAAGTTCAAAGAAATTTGAAATGAGAAATTCCTGAGGTGGTTCTTAGCAACATTTTGCTTTGATAGTTCGCGATTTGGCGCATCTCTTTTGAGTTATTGCATGCAAATTCAAAGCCTGTGGCTAACAGATGGTGACGCATATTGAAACAAAATTTGCGTCAGTTTTGAGGGTACATATTCTATTGAACCCAGTTATAGAACTTAGTTCAGTAAGTACATTTTCAATAACTTAATAATAATAGTAATAACATGTAATAAAAAGATGTAATAATAATGGTATTTTCTAATATTAATTTATTCCATAATGAGCCTTTTGAAGGAGTATTTGAAGCACAATGAATTCCATGAGCACCAAATTGGAAATAACGATGTGCAAGCAGTAAAAAACTTATGCAGAGTATTTGGCGAAGCTGCAATAACTTTATGAACTTCTCAAAGATAACTTAAACAATTTGGAAACAGTGATTTTGCATTATAAGGAAAGTCTAAATTAGAGAGACCACCTGATATAGATGATGGCAATTTACGGAACATAATTAAGAACAAACAGACGTTATGTAATGTCTATTGGTGTATATTTGAATTATATCTACAACTGTCCTTTCCTTCATTGCTAATAACAATTACAATTAATAATAACAATTATTGCGGAATTTCATAATAAATTCAATAAACAACGAGTTGTTTTTTATCGAAACTGGTATCAAGTCATCAAGTCAGACTAATGACAAAAATTCTGAACACAGTCTGATAAATATGTATATTATTAATTACCTTTAAACAGGAATGAAATTCTATTTTGTTGTTATTTATGCATCATCATTGGAGAACACATATATGTACAAGAAATATATATATTGGTCTTCTTGTAGGAAGTGAAAACTATGAAAATATTCTAGTTATTGACGTAGCAGGTACTAACATTTCGAAATATAACTTTAATAGATACAATCCTATTCCAACAATTTATATATAAAATAAAAATATGTTTTGAAATTTAACTTTCAAGAATTTAGAACAATCGAATATTTGGGAGATATGAAAATGTGACAACTTTTAATTTAAAATCAATTGTATGTTATTATTAGAAAAAAATTGTTTGTATATTTTTGACTGGTTAAAAATAGCGAATATATTGTTTATAATAAGTGACACAATGTCTGAGTTGCACTGCCTAATAGAAAGTAAAAGATTAAGAAATAGTATTGCGTCCAAATATTTGCCCCTTGCTATTTTCTTTAGCTCAACAGTTTCCAACACATTCCAACATGTCCATTATTAAACATATTGCAGAAGCGACAAAAAGATTTATTCTTTCTATACAGCTACATTTATTTTAATGGTTAACCTCTTGCCATATTCTGACGAGTCAAACTCGTGTTGAAGATTTAAAAGGAAGTCTAACAAATATAAATATTATGTCTTTCTTTCTAGACGAATTTAAATGTTATTCATTTGCAATCAGTATTTAAAAATTGCAGTAGATGTCAATTGTATTTTCTCTTCTGTACAATTTTTAATGGCGATATTATAACAACTTCCATTACAAAAATGGTATGACAAGGGGTTAAAAATTCATTTCAAACGAGTAAAATTTAATTCCATCAAAAAAGGAAGACACTAAACTTATATTTATTAGACTTTATTCAAAGTCTTGACTTCTTAAAAACTTTACCAACACTTTAAACTTCTGAATTTATAGGAAACCAAAATTTTCCCTTAGACCATGTACATTCCCTTAGACCCGGAATCCCTTGGCTCCAACCGCACTCCGATTGGTCCGTAATTTTCACAATTAATCCAAAGACGAATCGTCAAATCGCGAATTAGCAAAGAAAAACGGTGCTCAGGAATATCTCGGCATTCCCTAGCTAGAAATTTCTTTGAACTTCACGGGACGCCCTGTATAATCTCAACTTCAAATACAGCTGGAAAGGCATTCTTTGAACGGTTCACGAATCACTGTTTTACAACAATGCTATTTTTCCAAACAAGCGTTCGCAGTAATTACTGTATTCCAGTTCCGAACAAAGAAACGTTCGCGCTGTCCGCGCGGCCAGCAATTTCGTATGCGACAACCCAGTATTAATTGCTTCAGATTAAACTGTCTACGTTTAAATTGTCCCTCGAAATGCCACGCGGGCTCTCGTGTTTCATTCTCGCGCAGCGGAGCATAGTATTTAATACCGAGATCGGTTTTCCATTTCGCGAAAAGATGACAATTCTACGGGCACGCCATTAGCGTTCGGATTGTTGATCGAAGATTATTAACCGATCCCAGGAAAATAGGCCAGAGGGTGTATCGTCTAACAAAACTGTTCAGCGCCGTGTTTACGAATCATAAAGGCTCGATTCGCGATCATTCGATTGTAAAGCGCAAATTGGAAACCCCGAAAATACCGCACGATCGAATTCGCGGCCGTTTCTGCGAAGAGCAACAAAACAATTGTATAATGCGCGTGTACGGTTGTATCGCCCGATGGAAACAGACAACCGGTCGACTGATTCTCGGCCGACGGTAGAAATTCGTTCGCGTCGAAATAACGCGAATTATATTCCGCACAGACGAGATGTGGTGGCGCGATTCGCGACGTGGTGTTCCGTATTTCGCTGGAATAATTCTCATTGTACATACAGCGAGCCGGGAAAGTATTTCACCGCCCTTTAAAGCAGAATAACATTTCCGAAATTGAATCGAACGATAGAACTTTTTATTCTTTAGCAAGTGTTACGTTAATTTGCTAAACGACGTGTGAAAGGGATTTTCGAATAACCGTAGTTGGTAGAAATTATATGAAAAAATATCAAAGACGCTTTTTGAAAGCTTTTTACTTCAGCCTGTAATGAAAATTTAAAATAGATTTTTGTAAATATGTGTTAAGTATAAAATACCGTTTGGATATTGATTGTATAGTTTTGTAGGTAATAATTAAGTTGTAATACGGACAGAGCAGAGGCGGTTAATGGACTTCAACGTGTGTGGAAGTAATTATATTACTCTTCCTTTCGAAATGAAAATTATTTTGATCTTTTGACATATTATAACTAGTCAGACTTGTGTTGAAGGCTTTAAATAAAGTCTAACAAATATAAATATTATACCTCTCTTTTTACAAAAAGTTAAATATTGTTCTTTTGTGATCAATATTTAAGCATTGAAGCAGATGTAACAATATAAAATATATAAATTGTCTTCTCTCTTCTGTAACATTATTAATGATGAAGATGTTATAATAACTTTATTTACAAAGAAAATGGTGTGGCAAGGGGTTAATTGTCTGTAGTAGGTTTATCGTTAATTTCAAACATCAATTTAACAGCTAATATAGAATAATCCACATTCTTCAATTACACAATAAATTGTGAAATTCTTATCCTCTCTAAATTAATAGATTCTTATCTTCTACATGTTAAACAAAGTTTGACAAGTCTAAACGTTACGTCTTTCTATTTATACCAAACTTTTTGTTCAGGTGTAATGAATATACAAGCATCATAGAAAATGTAGCAATATAAAATATATTAAATTGTCTTCTCTCTTTTGTAACATTTTTAGTGATGAACATGTTATAATAACTTTAGTTACAAAGAAAATGATATGGCAAAGGGTTAATTAATATTTTTATTAATAGTATTTTTGATAGTGCCACGGTTAGTAGATTATTCGGCTGCCCACGTAACAATATTTAACCCTTAGCACTCTAATGGCGCCTCTAAGGCAACACTAAAAATTGCTATGCTATCATTCAAACAACATTTACATCACTTGCATGATTGCATTTGTTTGCATTTAAAAAATCGGTCAAAATTGCAATGTTGCCTGTACGAGTAGTATTAATAAATTGTATGCGCACGAAAGGAAATGAACCATGTACAATGGAACTATTTTAATTAAAATAATTTTCCGATTTTGGAATTAAAATTGCTCGAAGTGCAATGAACTAGCAAGGGAACATATTCACATGCGAAAATCCGATTTTGATGATGAGTTTAAACAATATATTAAAAATTTGATTTTTTTTTTGCAATTTCTCTTATTTATTATTAGATCATTTTAATGTAAACTTGGGTGTGTGACCTTTGATCCAAAATAAGGGATACGTGTTTCAGGATTTTCTTTTTTTTTGCCATTTAACAATAATTATGCATAATGGAAGATAGTCTTGCATCTGGCGTGCGTAGGAAAGAATTCTGGCTTGCTTTATCGAAATATAAGCATTTAGTATAAACATGTATAGTATTTTAATCCTTAACACTCCAATGGCTCCTCTGAGGAGACACTAAAAATTGCCATACTATTATTCGAAACAACTATTACCCGACCATAATTGCATTTATTGAGTCGTTAAAAATTGAACTGTTGTGCGTACAAATAACAGTAATAAATTTAATATGCAAGGAAGAAAATGAACCATGTACAATGTAATTATTCTACGTAAAAGAAATGGCCCGATATTGGAATTAAAATTGCTCGGAGTGCAAAGGGTTAAACAATACTACTGGATTATGTGTCGTTTATTGTTTCATTAGTAGTTAAAGAAAGTGGCGCAGGTAAGAAGTCATGGCGAGCAGGAGATGTCAATCTTGAAATTTCAATATGCTTCAGGAAAAAATTTCTTAAATTTTTCGAGACGTTTCAATTTGTAGGACATTTCAGGAAGAATGAGTCTTCAGTTTCCCACGTCCTACATTATGAAAACGTATCATGGAGGAAAATGAATACAACCTTGATTTCTGTAGAATGAAAAATTTAACGTTGAAATACTTTTCGTAGCCACTGTACGTCGCCATAGTCTGGGTTTTGTCGCAAGGACGCGATTAATTAAAGCGGAAGAAAGGAAAGTCGATTTTTCATCGGGCCCGGCGTTGTCTGGCGTTGTTTCAGGTGGTTCGAGCTGGCAGCCATCGGTGCCGGACAAAGAGTCAGAGACTTACTTCCGGTCTTCGACAACGCGGGCTTCAACAAATTGTCACCTCCGGCCAGCCGGTTGATAAAACCGCAAAAAAATTGACGTATCCGCCGGTTTCCGTCGACGTCCTCGTAATGCCACGTGCTCCGCCATCGAAACCCCATCGAACCTGGGTTAGCAACGTCAAGAAACGATTCCGAAGGATCAAGGATAAGTCGAGACGAGCAGGAAATCCCGCGGCCCGTGGTAACGAAACCATTTTGCGGTAACGGTGTCTTAATTTGACGACCCTACACTGTTGTTAGGCTAACGTGGTAATAATCCAGGTAGAACGGTCTCGGCTGAAAACTTTTTAATGGCGGCATGTTCATTACGCTACTGTTTCGCAAATGCCAGTTGCGTTTCTGTGTCCCGCGGCATTGATATTAAATCTTTTTACGGGGCAATTAGACTGTAATTACACACGTGGCACTTGCTGAAACGGGGGTAAGAAAGTTTGTTACATTTAGAGTTTTGACGTGTTAACGAGGCTCGCGACAGTCGTGTTTCTGTTCCAGCAGTTAACTGCTTTGCATAAAATACTTGATATTTATTGTGGAATAGTATAACAGCGAAACTTCAACCGTGGCCCTTTCTGGCTAATTGTGACAGCCCCAGCTGTCCTATTTTTCAACCCTTTTTGTTCGTATCACAGTTAACTTTCGTATTAAATATAATGTAAATTTTTAATCGTATGAAACGCTGATCTTATCACTGCCGGTCAAACGATACGCTATAGCTTTCTCATTTTACAATTGTTGCAATTATGTGGATGCCTTTGCGAGAATTGATTCAATCAACCCCTTTTTATTAAATTACATATATTAATAACAATCGTCCAAAATCTACAGAAATTCAATCTTGTTATTTTTAGAAGACAATATGTGCTAGTTATTTTTAGTATTCGATAGGTTTAGTGTCAACCCTTAGCACTCCAATGGCGCCTCAAAGGCAACATTACAAATTGCCAGACTATTAGTCAAAACAATGTTAACTATTCAATGTTAATTATTCATGTAATTATTCAAAACAATGTTTACATCGTATGTGCATTTAAGAAACCGGTAAAAATTGAATTGTTGCATGTACAAGTAATAGTTATAAACTTTATATGCACGAAAGGATATGAACCATACAGAATGGAACAATAGGTCAACAAATTTTTTCGATTTGAGAATTAAAATTACTTGAATTGCGAAGGGTTAAATTGGCCATCAAAATATTAGAATGATGGAGGAATGATTGTATCCCTGGGTAAAGATAGACCCTACACCTGCATTTTAGACCTGCAATATATTTACTAGTTGGAAAAAATTGTATACATTTTATAAATGCTTCTACAGATTGCATAATTATGATAATTTATAGAATATTGTAAAAGGATCATACTACAAAATTGCTCCGAGCAAGTAGTGTCTTGTTCCATTATGAAATTAATCCTTTGAATATGAGGAATTTTTAAAATAATAGAAATCGTTATATGCATAAATGTAAAAGCATCTCTTGTTACTAAAATAATTAAATTAATCATGTCATTGAATTATTATTGGTAAATTAAAATACTCTTGAGACTATTATTACTTAACAAATTAACTCGTGAACAAACTCATTTAAATTACTGTACGTTGATTCTCATCAAACTTGTAAATAGAAATCAATATTGAGTAACTCAAAAGCTACTTGCATCTTGAAGCAACAAGATGCATCGAATGATTATTAATTTACAACTGTGTGAGACTCTAGTGGTGCATTTAAGATTCAAACAGGTAGCATGTAGCTGATTGCTAAAAAGTTTAAGTTAAAAATTATAGATACTTAATTAACACTAAAACTATTATACCAGTCATAATGATTGGTCCCTAATTTTTTCTTTCGCAGTTATTGAACATATCAAAATGTTTTCATCAAATATTAAAATTTTTAATTTTAATGACGTAAAGTTGCTTCGAATAATAGTATGGCAATTTTTAACGTCGCCTAAGAAGAGCCATTAGGGTGCTAAGGATTAATATGTTTTCATACACAGGGTGTCATGTAACTGATAGTACAATCAAAATGACTGGTTCCTAATGTTTTTTTTCCCAATTACTGAAGTTATAAAAATGTTTTCATCAGAAATTCCCAGTTGTGCTTTTTTACTGAAGCACATATTACAATAAAAATTATATGAAGTTTGAATAGGTGCAATCTTATCACTATTAGAAAGCAATGTAAAACATTGGATTTATTGTTCAGTAGTTGTAGTATTGAAATATTTCGATCAAACGGTTTTATCACCATTCTAAAGTGATCTCATTGTATTCTGTCCAATAAGATATGTTTTTGAAGTGATTAGGTTAAAGAATTGGAAATATTCATTAGAAAAACTCTAGGTCATTGATCACTTGTTTGCAGCAAATAAAATTGTACATTTACCCTTTGAGGACGAATGTCGTCACATTAGCTTCACCAGGTCCGTATATTTAATCTTTAATATTACAATAAATATAATTTAATTATTATATTATGATAAGTTCAATATACATTTTTACTTTCACTCAGAACTTAACCCTTTGCACTCCAAGCAATTTTAATTCCAAACTCTTGACATTCTTTTTACATAGAATAATTGGATTCCACATGGTTCATTTCCGTTTGTGCATACCAAAATTTATTACTATTGTTCTTAAACAAGAACATAGTAATGCAATAGTTGCTTTGAATAATAGTGTGTCAATTTTTAGTGTCGCATCAGAGGAGCCATTGGAGTGCTAATCGTTAATACATATCAAATACAGTTAAATATTTAAAATATTTTAAAAAATCCTCGTCCGCAAAGGTTTAAAATAAAAATTTCTCACGTAGAAAGAATAGTTTTCTACATTCCATAAATTTTCATCAACGTTCAATTACAATAGGTGAATGAAATACATAATTCTGCTCTAGAGACTCGTATATTCCTGGTCGGCGATAAAACGGCCTACTTCATAGCTGAAATGAAGTGTAGGAGGAAAATAGTAAATAATTCATGAAGACGTGAACCCTTCCCATGGAGCTGTTCTCACTATTCTTATAAATATAAATCGTTTTAGAAACACGCCTTGAATGTCGTACAAGAGCATTATAGAATTAACATATAAGATTAAGCCCGCTTTCTGTTGTACAATGCCACAAGAAATGTTTGCAGAGGCGGTTCTACCTGGTCTGTTGCTTGTTCTACAAGAAATGTTCCTATTTTCCCTCTTTTTTTTAAATATTAATCTAACTGCAATAATACAATCGCTGTTCCTATTGAAGCTTTTCTGAAATGAAAATGAAACGTGAATGTAAAGTGAAATGTTTATAGAATGAGGGATGTGTATAAAGCTGTTTGCGTGATTTAAAAGAACTCGGAAATATTTCAGAACGAGCTTCTTTTATCTGGATATTCAATTTATATTTTTGTTTTAATTTATATGGAATAGTATTTAAGTCGATTAATATTTTAACAACACTGAACAATTTTTTTTTAACAATTTTATTAACAAAATTTTATATTTAGATTGTAGAATATTGAAATATTTATGAAGAAATATAAACATTTCGAACATGAAATTATGTGTATTTTAGCCAATATCCTTTTCATTAACGTAATTCATACAATGTTATTATTAAACTACGGAATTTAATGCAAAATAAAAATTGTCTGCATTGTTTCCAAGAGATTGCTAAAATATCTTGCTTGCTTCAAATACTTTCGCGTTATGAAAATAATATATCGAAATACTCAACACATTTTGCATTAAAAATAACAATTTTAAATTTTAATTTTAATTTTAATTTTAATTAAAAAAAAAACAATTTTAGCGATTTAAAATCACTATTCGAGTCTTAAGTGTTAATATAGGTTAATGCTGAAATTATGAAGAACTGCAATGCTTCGAAGTCTTAAACCCCTTGCCATACTACGATGAGTCAGACTTGCAACGAAGATTTTAATCAAAGTCTGACAAATATAAATATTGTGCCTTTCTGTTTAGACGAAATCAAATAATATTGCAAATTCGTACTCTAGTCATCCTCATAGAGTAGAATCCGATGCAATAATTACAATTTTTGTAAAATTTTTAAAATTCACTAATGACCGCACTTTCGGGGCAAACACCCCACTGTGCGTCGCTGAAGGAGAATTTTAAGGGCAAAGCTTTGTGGCAGCTTTTTGCCAATTCAAAGGTGCGGAATTCTTCTATGATAGTCGAATCACAATCCTTTTATACACCCCGTACAATTCCAAGTTTTCGATTTGCACCATTGGTTACACGAAATCCCCCAGAAACATGGAATCGGAAGGAGGACGTCCGCAGGAAATGGAAAAAAGGTCGAAGAAAAATCGTCGAATAAGAGGATGCCATCGAAAACGAGATGAAGAAATGGTAAGGTCACGGGGAAGAAGTCAGGCTCGAAGAAAGGAAAAAGGACGATGCCGGAAACGAAGCAGAGGAGAAAGAAACGATCACGGAAACGAAGAACAGCCGGCGCGGCAACTTGACGGGGCGCAATAACGATAAATGTAAAGTTCGCGTACGCATCGTTAGTACCATTGCCAGACCCGCAATAATCGTTGCTGCCAGGCTACGACGTCGCTCGGGGGTTACTAACTACTAATTGTTACCAACTTAGCGAAACGAAGAATCCTTCGGACTCGCTCGCGCCTTCTCTCCCCCTTTCCATCCTTTTTACGCGTTACTTCTCCAGATTAAAGAAATTTCGTGTTTAACACTCTTGCCTTCGAGACGAAACGTTTCGCGTTTACGTTTCCCTCCGTTAGCCTGGCTGCAACGGAAAGCAGACGAAGATAATTGCTGTTACAGGACCTGCGTTGGATTACTTTCGCGATTGTGCGCCTTCTTTCGCGAGGATGACCTCGCGATAACGCCCACCCACCTTTTCATACCATTCGTTCGATAGCTTTATGCTTCAGATTATTTTGTGTACCAGGTATGGAAATATGCAACGTTTACTGTATAAAAATTATACAAAATATTTTATTAGAAATATTGCCCATCGGTAAGGTATACATTTCGCCCATCTCTTTGACAATTTGTGGATGCTACGCCGAAAAAGCTATTCTTCTTTTGGGGCAAGTCATCGAGCCATTTTCGTACTTTTTCGAAAGATGTGAATCGCTCTTCGGCAAATAAATAATAATTATCGATGGTTGTACGCGCCAACCCTGTTCTCGGCAATTTAGCACACAAAAATGAGAAGTAGGCGAAAAATGATTAAATTCAGCTTCAGAGGAGCCGACCATTCGACACGCGCCGTACGCGGACAGTTTCACCCCGATGAATGGACACCACTCACGACGCACTCGAAGAAACGGAAACCAGACAACCCGGTAATAAATCACGATAATCCCTCATTGACCGTTTACCACTCCTTCAGGCACACTCGCACAAACAATTTAAAAAAAACGCTATATTCCTTCTCCTCAAACTACCCTAAACTCGTTGAGCCCGGCGCCAATATTGCTGTCCTTTCCGTTCAGCCGGCAGCGAGCGAGCACTTAACCCTTAGAACTCCAATGGCTCCTTTGAGGCCCCAGAAATTTTGCCATACTATTATTTAGAACAACTTTTACATCACTGTGTTTGCATTTAAGAAATCGGTAAAAAGTGAAGATTTCCACGCACGAGTAATAATAATAAACTTCATACATAAAAGAAAATGGACCATGTACAATTGAATTATTCTACATCGAAAAATGTCTTGATTGTGGAAGTAAAATTGGTTGGAGTGCAAAAGGTTAATGACGAGCGCTTGGGCGATATTTGATAGTTAATTTGATGATAGACAGTGGTCTATTTTTGCTTGTGAAGGAATGGTTACTAAATGTTTTTACGAAAAACTGTTTCGCTGGTCTTCATGGACGATTATGTCCATTGAATACAATTCAAATTATAATTACCTGATTATATTATCATTAGAGAGGAAACTAAATTATTGTAACGTTTTATCAATTATCGTACCATCTTATGCACTTACGTTAGTATATTATATTATTGCATTAAAAATATATAAAGTACTATGCTGCGTCTGCTTGTTCTGAAATGTATATGTATAAGTATGCAATAAAGTGTATAATAGGACGAATACATAATAAGTCTGTAATAGAATAAGTGCCTAATAAGGTGTATAATATAATAAAGTACATAATAAACAGTATAATGTAATAATATAACTATGCAATGAAGTAAAATAATTTTTGTGCGTTCTAAATCTATTTTCTTTTAATTTGATCGTAGTGGTCAATAATGGCCACGAACACCATTAACGAAATTTGAAATGGAGAAATTAACAAATTGAAAGTAATCGAATTTTATGTACTCAGAATAAAAATGAGTTGATGCAATGTTAAACCGTAAAAAGGATGAAAGAACTGAGGAATGTTGATACGCAGTTTCTAACCTAATGAAACTAATGAAATGGGACA
>CM052088.1:12574223-12584239 GCA_028453745.1 Agapostemon virescens
TTGTGCTCCCCTTAAGTAGTGCTTTTAAAGATACACAGGGAAAAGAAGAGGCTCGGCCCGTGAAGAAGAAATTGTTGCCGCGGTGGAAAATAGAATTACACCGCCAAGAGAACTAGCAGCAAGGGAAAATTCGATATCCGCTGAGGGGTTGCATATTGCCTGGAGGTTTCGAATAATAGCGAAATATGTATTATTATTATAATATATTTAACACTAGAACTACCAAACCAGTCAAAATGACTGGTCCCTACTTATTTCTTTCGCAATTACATGTTTTTCTTTAACCTCTTAGGCACGGCTGAATTTTCCATGGGACTGTTTCTCTGTACGACAGAGCACATTGGAATTAAGTTTTTGATAACTAATTTTGTAATTTTTCTAAAAGATATGATGCATATACTTTAACTCGAATAATTTATAATGTATTAATAAAGGTAAATAATAGTAAATAATTAATATTTTATAAGTAAATATTTGTTCAAACAAGATACTGCTTCGCAAACCACCTGAAGGAACGCGCAACAATATTATTACAAATTTTTTTAATTTGCAAACATTAATATTTTCTAAAGAAAAGTAACCAACATTGAGTGTTTACACATTTTCAAGTATACTTAGCTTGTAACAACATAAAAGATGTTACGAGATTGTTTATATTGTTAATTATGCTAATTCGATGACAAGCTATTTTGCAAAAACGTCGAGCCGTCTAGTTGCAAAACTTATGGTCCCTCGATAGAAACGAAGCTTCGAGAGCAATGACCGAAAAGGAAAAAGTAGCAAAGGCACAAAAATAAAAAGGAAATAGATTATCCAGGAGAATTTCTACGTTGTAAACGCTATCGCCGTTAAAACCAATACCAGCGAAGAAGTCGAAGTTCAGGAGGTTAGTTCATACGGAGTTTAATTAGCAACTCCGCGGGGGTTTTACCAAGCAATCTATCTGCAATGTCCGATGTCATCCTTCCAAGCTACTAATTAAATAAATGTGGAGCACGGAGAAGCCACGTGTTCTTTCCGGAATCGAAGAACAACTTTCACGAGCAGGAAGTTGCTAGAATATCACTGTTGCCAAATATCCCTTGAAACTTAATTACGAATGGAATTCCTTATCTCGAATTTAATAAGGCTTCGTGGAAGCTGAAGTGCTGACTGTAAAATTTAACATCTTCATTTCCGCCATGGGAAATTTTAATAAAGATATCGATATCCCCATGGTAATATCTGATATCAGCGAAAAGTTCTTGCGATGAACTCATTCGGACATCGATTTTACCGGTTTTTTTTTTGTTAACATTATTACGTAACTTTTATGCATAATGTAAAACGATATATACGTTATACAGTCACATCAGTTTTTAGCTTTACAGTTCTTTGAAGCAAGCGAAGTTAGGTTCACGTTTTTCGGGACAATTTTATAATTTTTAACAAAACCCTGTTATTATGTGGACCGTTCATTTTGAAAGTGGTGCAATTCCATTTTCTTCTGTTTCGAGAAAATTAAGTGTTAGCAGATCTGACAATTAAAAAATGTAGGTTAATTATGTGAAGTCTGGGAATGTTTGTACTAATTTATCAATATGTAATTTGATTATATAAATTTCTTTTAGGCGAATTTAACTAAAATAATATATATTTCCAGGCTGTAAATGAACTTGCACCACTTTCATAATTAGTCAATTGTAAATATCATTTAATTTCAATTTTGAAATAACAAATATCACTTAAAATATATTTCATATTAATCCAATTTTGTTTATAAATAATAACAAGAAATAAAATAGAATTAGTATTTTTTATTTTGAACGTTAATTATATTTATATATTGTTAAACTTAACACAAGATATTGGTATTATTAATTATTTATGCTCTTCATGTGGCAGTGTTTTGGAATATTTATGATACACGGGAGGTATATAAAGTAATAGCTGCTGCATATCCTTTTATATTTTTCATATGTAGTAGGCCTGGCATCGTGACACAAAGACGCTAGGGCGATTTTTCCAAATTTTGGCGGTCTTCCCCGAAATGTAAGTGATAAATTTAGAGTCTTAAATTCTGTGTCCTCCATTGATGTTTTATATAAAATAGTGTACGGTGCACTTTTGCAAAATCTCATCCAACATATTTGCAACCAATTTCCTTTTTCTCCATTAGTGTTTCTTCTTATCTGTTTTTTAATTGTGTTTTGTAGATTTTTTGTTGAAACGAAAATCTCTCGTTTCATGTCGTGTAAAATAAATTTATTATGTTGTCTACATTGGTTTATAACGTCATAATAATCCTGTGGTGTGTACAGGAAATTCTGTTTTCGTAATGCCATTTTTTCTGTCTATGGAAATTGGACTTACACCACTTTCATAATCAATGGTTACGCAATTTCTTTTACCGGCCAATTTTAAATTGAACAAAGTATAGGCATTTTTTAAGATATTAAATACTAACTAGTTATAAACAAAAAGTTTACACTAAATTAAGCATAACAACGACTTACACCACTTTCAAAATGAACGGTCCATATGTTACGATTATTTTTTGGTAAATCCATTCGTTCGTTTACAATGTGCAAATTGTACAAATATTGATTTCTTAACTGGAATTCATAAATGGTTTATTTATTTAAAATATATTGTATGTATCAGAAAAGACAATTAAAAAGTTAATAAGGTGTTAGATAAAGTCTTTTTGCTAAATAGTAAATTATAATTGCTTGTACATTTCGACAAGAAACATCACTTTTACTAATTTCATAATGAATTAAAATTATTAAAGGAACGTTACTTTTTACTTTAATTATTTATTTAAGTCAGACACAAATAAATGACACATATATGTTATGTCATACCTACATACATATATGTGTCAAACCTACCGAACATTAAAATTGACTGGTGTCTACTGTTTTATGAAAATGTCAAGATTTAATTTATTTGGATTATTTCTAATTTATCTAGATCTATTGAATGGATTCCAATGAAGGCAATCTTATGATTCCAATAATTGTCAAATAAAAACTGTGAAAGGGTCATTCGACTTGCTCTAATAGATTTAATGTTAATAAATGTTAATTTTTAAATCTAGACACAGTAATAAATAAAATAATAGAAAACCCTATTATTGTTAGGAACATGAAAATTTTAAAAACATAAAACAGTCTAAATCCAATTATCAAAAGCTGTAATTTATTAGATACAAAAATTAATTCATTACCCACAGAAGCAATCATTTACAATTTTACTTTCCACTTGAACCTCTTATCCTCTGTATTGACATTCTCCAATTATTTCTAAAATAACAAAATGCAGAGAATGTAGTAAGTATTATTTCGGAGCGTAGAAAATATTTCAAATATATTTCAACGACATTATTAAATGAATAACATTCCAACGATACTAAATAATTATCATTGTCATTCACTTGTAATAGCCGCGTATATCAGTAACGTTTGAAAGCTTGACTGTGCTTCCCTAATGAAATTTTCCTGAATAAACGTTCTAAAATAACGTGTCTCCATAGAATTTTTATTATGCATATTCTGAAGTATCTGTTTCGCAAGAACACATTTCTTAAACATTCCCAGGACTTCACTTCTTCTCGTAAAAATTTCATAGCTACAGATATTTTCTTATACGGGGCAAATGAGATCAAACGGAATTTCCTGCAAACGGAGTTTTTCAATCACTCACGTAAAACGCCGTACATTAAACACGAAGCACAATTGTTTATTAATTTTCGAAATTAGAACGATGTACGTTAACACACTGACTGCCAAACTAGCAGCCAAAAAAGTCGCACAAAGTCGGAGCAACTTATCGCGTGAAATAAAAATTGAAAAAATAAAATCTATGACAATAAGTAATTTTCCAACCTTTTTGCATTTTCTGGGCCACCGTAAAATTGTATGTAACGAATATATCGACGTAGAAATTCATTTAAAAATCGCACAAATAATTCCGTCACCCCTGTACGCGTGACGTGACAGCCAAAGTGTTAAACGTGAAATATGGCTATTTATTTCTATGCTCCGGTTTAAAAACTACGTACAAGAGAGACCATTTAAAAATAAGCGTACCGTATTGTTCTGCAATTTCCGGCAGAGAAATTCCTTCTGGGAAAAAATTCCGCCAAGAATAACTTTTAAGTACTTTATTGTTCGCGACTAGACTGCACAGAAGATAACGAGGACGAACCGGAAGTAGAACACTTGTTTGGAACAGAACGATAGCGTGGAACAAGTGTCTTTGTGCTGGTAGTTCCTAAATATCGAAGGAACGGCGCCAAATGTCCAAGAAAGAGAATTCTTGGATGAAACTTCTCGGTTCGAGTGATTGTGTCTTAGGTGTAATCGGCTAGGAAAGAAAAGAAACGATAGAAGGTAAGGAAGGATCGCCCCCGACTTTCCTCTCCGTTGCTTTCCTGACATTCGATTCTCGATGTAACCTCGAAAAATAAATGGAAAAGCGATTTGCAGTGGCATTGTCAGTTTGCGACCCACGCGACCAGCAAATGTACTGCCGAGCACAACCAATGGCAAAATTAACAGAAAACTGTTCTGTGATCGTTTAATCCAGTGATAATCAACCTGGTCTTTACTCTCCACTACTGGGCATTCCAACTCTCATAATGGGCTGTAGGGGTTTCGTCCGATACTGAAGCACTTTCCTTCTTTTCAATTTAATTCACTTTTTGGGAACATTGAAATGGAATTTCTTAACACTTTGCTGACCGCCAATTTAACACAGAAACTATGCCATGTCACCGGCTATTATTTTGTAATTGAATATGAGAGTAAAGTAAAACATTCTAAATAAACTCTAATAAATTTTATTTATACTGAATTAAATGAAATTAAACTTTGGACATATTTTTATATAATTTTTAAAATATTGCGCAAAGCTTTTGCAATATTCTATATCGCCCTGGGTTTCATAAATTGAAATAGATAATGCAAGTGCAATGACGAGTTAACTCGTCACTGGTCACCAATGTGTTAAGTATTGTTTAAGCTTCATGCTTCTATGTATGCAAAGTATAAATCAACAGATAGATTTAACTACAGTTAGTTGTTTTATAAAGATTCATTCTGTCAAACTTAGGGAAACTCCAACATAAAGTATTTGGTAAGTAATTATTATTATTATTATTATACAATATGTGTAAGTATGAAACCGGAATTGTTGTACAGGGTGGAAATTATAAAGCGTTACAGTCGAATATCTGGAATATCGTTTTATTTGTACTTTAGTTCGTACCTTCGAACATTCACACCAAAACATAACATGTGTCAATGTCAGCATTACTCAAGACACCATCGAAATCATTATCAATGAAGTGAAAACAAACGTATTTACGTGTTACTGTGCTCTTCTGCAAGATAGTTTACTTTCAATTCCATTCTATACTGAGGCTACGTCGCGTGAAAACATGAAAGTCAGAATACGCGAGGCTTGTGCTAAGATAAATGTTGAAATGTTAAGCAAAGTTAGAGAATCGTTAAGAAGAAGACTTGTTAAGTGCATTGAAGTAAGAGGTAATCATTTTGAACACATACTAAAGTAATTGTAACGAATAAAACGATCACACCTTTTCTCCATTTTCTTGCAAGTTTGACCTTGAATGACCTTGAGTCATAGGTCGTTGAATTCTTCTTAAAACGTACTATTTGATGGTCGTTAAAAAAATGTATCATTCTATTTAAAAAAAGAAAGTTCACCTTCATCTAAGCGTGGAGTGTCCACCAGGAAAAACAAAAATTATACCACATGATACCACTACCCCTGGTTTAATCGATGGGTCCATTGAGCCACTGCCTAATTATGAATTAACAATCGTTTTACTATTTATGACAGAAATTTATTGACATGTTATTTGTTGAATACATACTGCGACGTATTTTTCAAAACCATGGAAACGGTGAAGGGAATACTGTATTTTAGCGACATAAAAAAATTGTTTTTGTTTTTGTTCGAATATATAATGGTACACAGGAGATTACATCTTTGAAGTTTTAGACTGAGATTCGAAGTGATTACAACGGGAAATTGTTTTTACGAGAATCCATAATAGCATACACAGAGATTATATCTATAAAGTTTCAGACCGAGATTCAAAGTAATTATGGTGGAAAATTTTTTTTGCTACAATCAATTATAACATACACAGAGATTATATCTTTAAAGTTTCAAACTAAAACCTGGAGAAGTTCAGTGAAAAAATTACGTTTTTTGTTTAGTTGAATTCATAATGTTGTACGTAGAGATTATATCTTTAAAGTTTCATATTAAAGTTTAGTGTAGTTACAGTGAAAATTGTTCCCGAATCAATAATAACACGCACGTAGACTAAATGCATATTTAAAGCATCGATCAAAAATTCAGAATGGTTATAGCAGCTTTAATAAAATATTTCAACACTGAATTGTCAATTTTCAAAAAATTTCTATTATTTAATCTAGCATAATTTTGTGGAAAAAATCCTGCAATAATAAATATTTAAATTTTAAGGCTTCTACCTTGACAATCCATCATTCATTTTTTCCAAAGATTTTTTCTGTGATGTTTCAGCGTGATATGGAGAGTGAGAAACTGGAGAGACATTTTTCCTTGAAAATACTATAAATTGGAAAGTGCCTAAAAACCTTGTAAAATTTTTATCGTGGCTGAATCTACCTTAGATTTGAAGATTCAAGCTTTCCTTTTACAACGACTCTCTAAAACTTGATGTACGATTTTTTTATTAGCTCATAAAACAGTAGCACATCGTTCATATATATGTATCTACTGAAACCCTTACATGCGTTTTTTAAATAACTTTCTTGCAGATGGCTGACGAGGGCAAGCTACAAATATGGAACTGATCAATTTTGAAATTTAAACTGTATGTTAAGAATTAGTTTCACCATTAGACAAAACGATAGGTTGTACAATTTGTGCTTAATTACCCAAAGTTCCAAGATTTTCTTCAATAAAATTGGATATATACATTCGTACAATTACTATTTTTTTTAAAACTATATTTTCTTGTTATTTATAGGCTATACTATACCTGTATGTATACAAAATGTAACTTTATTAGAATTTTTATAGCAGATGAAGTTGTGAGTGGATACTTCTAAATAAATACAACTACAACAATTCAATCAACTAAAACAGTTGCAAATTAATTAATCTGTTTTTTGGTAAAGAATGTTAAAATCTTGATATCTTTTATTGAAAAAGAGGACAGTCACTCTCCATACAACCAAAACTCTGATAATTACTAAACACTTATGGAATTAAATAAATAAAGAAAGTAATTAAGTAGTTGAAGTAATATTTACCACAGAGACTACTTTTGAACCATTTTATTTTTTTCAGATCCCAGCCAAATTCAATTTACTTACGTGCGTCATAACAAATATTATTTTTGATATTTCAACACAGAATTGTGTTATTCAATTATGCATGTTACAGCATAGAACAAATTAATAAGTTTTCGTACATCAATAATTGAAGTTCATATTTACCACAGAGATGACTTTTCGACCATTTTATCTTTTTCAGATCCCAATTAAATCCAATTCACTTAAATCTATTACAAATATTATTTTTGATACCCACATAGAGAATTGTGTCATTCAATTGTGAATGTCAAAGCATAGAACAAATTAATAGGATTTTGTACATCAATGTGCACCAGCATTAAGTTTAACAATTTATACAATTATTTATGGTTGCAGAAATCATTATTCACACCGATTTACGCGATAATTTCCAAGTCCTCGTCAATACTGAATATATTTATGCAACCGTAAATAAATCTACATGTATATAGTAACGGCAGATAATGGAGCTTTTGTTATGAAGCAAAATTACAATTTTCGTCTGTCTATCGCTTTGAACGAGCTCATTTTCCGAGGATCAACCACTGATTCTTAGAAGACTATTAAATACCTGACGTCAGGTGAAAAGGATAATCACGGTCTATGAAAGATTAATTGACCACTTAGCATCATTTGATGCTGCTGATAACGTAAACATATATAACTATACTATAAACAACAAAAGTTTCTAAATTGATCACTTCTCATCTTTTGATAATTCTCATAACGTAAACATATATAACTATATTATAAACAACAAAAGCTCATTAAATCCATTCAGGAAAAATACTTATTTATGATATCACAGAGAATTCAGTTTGCAGTATTTTTTTACTAAAAATATCCCCGAACTTTGGCCTTTGCTTCATCATGTTCAAATATCCTAGACAAAAATTAATAACTATTTCTTCTTTTAAAAAAATTATTAAATTTCATATGTAAATAATTTCTCTATGATTGAGAATTTAATGTTCGAGTTGAAACACGTTTCGCGGTACATGATCCTGCCAGAAAAATTATCGCGGTTGTGTAACCAATTAATTTATCGTGCGTGCACCCACTGGACGCAAGGTGATCCCATCATCGCGACGAAAACGTAAATAAGATTCCAGAACAGTTAGGCGAGCGTAGCCGGCGCGAATGGCCCTGAAAAAAGGCCAACACGTATCCAGGATAAATTTAGCATTCATACTCGCGGCAATATAAGCGCAAAACGCGGCGAGAATTTCGTTATGGCCACCGGAAACGTTAGGAGCGAGGAATGCCGGGGAAGGAAAACGCGCGAGAAGGAGAAAAATGCGTGGTGGTGGGGCGAAAAGATTTATTTTCTTTTTTTATTTTTTCCTCTAGTCGCGCAGTTCCGACGAAGAAAAAAAAGGGGTGAGAAAGCGAGAAAGAGACACAGAAAGAGCGGAGGCAGAAGAGAGAAATAGAGCAAGATTAATGAATATTCAGGAGCATCAGAGTGGAGTCAGCCTGCAGGCTGGTTCGACGAAAAAAAAAAGAAGAAAAAAGTAGAACTATCTGCTGGCTGAAGAAGGACGCGGAAACGGAGAAGAATAAGGGAAAGTGAGGAAGGGAAAAGGAGGTTTCGCGCAGTGGAACGAAAAGGATGCGTGTCCTGAGAGCGCCGGCGAAAATATCCTGACGTTAACGCAATTAATTTACCGGGAACTTTACATTTTAATATTCATCCCCTGACGCATCCCCTCCAATTCCCTGCCCTCTCCAACTGAGTTTCTTTCATTCGCTGGCCTCTACGGCTCATCCTCTTCTCCTACAGGCTGTTGGCCCTTTCTTCCTTCCTTTCCCGATTTGTCTTTTCGCTGCTCCGTGTTCTACGACTTTCCCGAAAGGAAGAGCCAAACTAGATTCGGATTAAAAGTGCCGGTTGCGTCCGAAACGATTAAGCCGCTCGACGATGTTGCGTTAAGAGTACTTACTGAGATTATACTAATGTATTGAATACGCGAGCCGGGGATGATACATTGGCGCGATGCAAAAGTTTGCGCGAGATTGGCTGCAAATTGAAAAAGTGGCACTTTCGTCCGAAGAGATTGCTGAATCTGTTATATTCGATAGTCTTTCAGTAATAAGTCTGACTTAATACTTAAGTGGTTCATTTTTTACCAGACTACTTCTCATCAGTAGTCTGTAAAATTTTTGTACAAAATTGAAATGATTTGCACCAATTGCTACAAGCCGAAGAGAAATTGAATTTTCATGCTTCCTTTTATAATCTTTAATATTTGCACTCGAAGCAATTTCAATTCTAAAATCAAGATATTGTTTGACCTAGCATAATTCCATTGTACAAGGTTCACTTCCTTCCATGTGTCTGCCATAGAAGTTTCATTCCTGATTTTTTAATTGTAACCATTTGCATTCCACACAATTGTAATTTTAAAATCAAGATATTGTTTGACCTAGCATAATTCCATTGTACAAGGTTCATTTGCTTCCATGTGTCTACCATAGAAGTTTCAATCTTACTTTTATAATTGTAATCACTCGTACTCCATACAATTTTAATTCTAAAGTCTAGATATTGTTTGACCCAGCATAATTCCATTGTACAAGGTTCACTTCCTTCCATGTGTCTGCCATAGAAGTTTCATTCCTGATTTTTTAATTGTAACCACTTGCATTCCACAT
>CM052088.1:12585057-12609269 GCA_028453745.1 Agapostemon virescens
CCATAGAAGTTTCATTCCTGATTTTTTAATTGTAACCACTTGCATTCCACACAATTTTAATTTTTAAATCAAGATACTGTTTGACCTAGCCTAATCCCATTGTACATAGTTCATTCCTTTCATGTGTCTAAAGTTTATTACTATTATTCGTTCATGCAACTCTTCAAGATGCAAACACAGTGATGTAGAAGTGGTTTTGAATACTACTATGGTAGATGTGGATTGATTTGCTGCATTTGGATTTAATCATCAAGTATATACTGTAAATTGATTATAAAAAAACAAATCATTTCTTAACGATATTGAAATTGATTTATTAGAGACGCTTCCTTCACTCTTCCAACATACACGATGCAGTCCAAACATATATTTTCTGTGTTGTTTCTCATTTATAATTGTGTTCATAATAAATTTGTTCTCTTGTTTAAATAATTTTTTGGGTTGATCAATTTTAAATATATATATCAAACCTCTCACAGCAAATTTTAGTATAGCTTCAGAGGAGCCATTGGAGTTCTAAGAGTGAATAAGTTGGATCTTATATATTAACGTTCTTAAATTCCTTTAATCTGTCTATTACTTTAAATTGCATCTCCTCGTTTCTGTCATAAATGCATCAAATCCGCTGTCTAATTATTAACACTATTTTAAAGTTAATTAATCCAAATGTTTTAAAAGAGTTAAAGAAACCTGATATGCGTAATTATTAAATGTTGTTGGAGTTATAAGAGACTCCAGGATACAATTCCAAGGTTAATGCAAGTGTGTCCAAAGCATTGTTATAACGAAAGGCGGATAAATAATTTTTGTTATTAGGTAGCTAACTGCAAGATTGCTATTCTACGATTCGATAGGGTCAACTCTGCAGCAGTTTACCTGATTGATGTATAACAATTTTGTGAAAGCAACGCTGATGCAAGTTAACCTGTCTTTTCATTCTAATTTAAATTATGGCCACAATGCTTTGTCCTGAATTTTTATGTCACCTATTGTATAGCACTACGGCAGACGTTTTTATAGTGAATTTTTTGTGTCACATCAAAACAATGAGCTCCATTTTAATCTTCTTTGCACGCAGACTCGAATATGAAGTAAAGGTAAATAATTATGTTCGTAAACATTGTTTCTAACACAAGATCTTATCTCGATGGAAGAGAAGAACAGTAAAAAATGAATTATTATATCACGTCACCCTTTTGATATAATGCAATTTTTATTATGTTGCATCAGTATAAATTGAGTTTATGTAAATATAAAAACATATTACGCCATTATTAAAATATATAGACTGAATTCTTACGAATTTTCAAGTTTGATTGTACAGTAGCATTACTATTAACTTCATTTTAATTAATACTGACATTATAATTAGTATTCATAATAAGCAGCTCGGGGATTAGTTACAAAATAGCATACCACTGGATTCAACTTCTTAAGCGTTCCCTACTACTATTTACCTGAATAATAAAATTTAAAAAATTGTTCATCAAGTAAAAAAAACGAATGGTAACAGCATTAATGACTAGACTGCAGATAATTATGCATTTATGACACGTGCAACTCTGTCAAGTCCAAGAAGACGAGTATATAAATAAAACCGAGTTGCATTATCATTTTATGCTTCCCACGAGGAATCTACTTGTCGATGCAAAACAGTTTTCCCTTCTTCAGATTTTTCTAAAATAATTCCTGAAAAATGGGAATTTGCATAAAGATCCGCAGTCTACTTTGATTACACTGTGCTTCTTCGACATTCTCATTTCTTTCTTAAAACTCTGCATTTATTCTCTCTGCTTGCAACTTCAAATCACAGATTTTTCTTTTGTAACATTTCTTATGGGTAACGATCGAATAACTTCTCGAAAAATTTATTTAAATACCTTAATATTTTCTACGGTATTAAAAGCACGCTTCAAATTTAATTCCTTCATAAAGTATCTCAATTATTTTTTCCTCGCATAATTTCGCTCGCTGATTTTTATTTTACAAGATCCTCCGTACGCAAGTGACGAACAATTTTTCAAAAAGTGTTTACAAATATCCCTGAAGGTATTTACAATATTCGGTCCGGAGAAAATCGATACATCAATATAACTAGCTAACGTAACTTCGTCGTCTCATCAGCTTCCAGCATCAGCCTGATCAAAATTCTATTCCCTCTAAAAAATATGCATTACTTTTCTCCTGTCACAATTTCACTTCACAGATAGTTTTCCTACACGATCGTCTATTTGCAATATTCGAGTAACGTTCCCAAAATTTCTGAAAATATTTTTATTGGCACTCACAACAGTCACTCCCTGTGAAATCGATACTTCAGGATGCTATGCAAACATAATTTATCAGGACATTCGAAACTTTATTCTGTTGTAAAAAAATATTTTTACTTTTCACTACGATCAACTTTCGTTCTGTGGACCTTTCTTTTGCACTATCTAATATTTATAACCAGTGAACGTTGTCTTGAAAAATTTATAGAAACGTTAATATTTGCTTTAAACCTCGGACAGCGGTCCATTTTTGCAATTTTATAGTTGAAGATGTTTAAAACTATTAAGAACCAATTTGTTTTTTTTTTTTTTTAAGTATAATAATGGTGGTACTTCTGGCAGATATGTTAGTCTTCCTGTTAATCCTAATGTAACAGCTATTTAATTGTTATTAATTGTTAGAAATTGTGTAGATAAAGAATAGTTTTGTTACTCTGGGTTAAAATAGACTCAGGCATAGCAGTTGGAGGATTACATTCATTTTTAAGTATAATATTGGTGGTACTTCTGGCAGATAAGTTAGTCTTCCTGTTAATCCTAATTTAACAGCTATTTAATTGTTATTAATTGTTAGAAATTGTGTAGATAAAGAATAGTTTTGTTACTCTGGGTCAAAATAGACTCAGGCATAGCAGTTGAAGGGTTACATGAACTTATCAAGTCATTCAAACTTTTATTCTCCATTATAAATTATGCTTCACTTTCTTTTCAATCCATTTTCGTCTTACACATCATTTTTGTTTCATTTTAATAATTGTTCCTTGCAAATCGCATATACCAATACAATTAGCTGATGTAACTTATTAGTTCGTTTAAAATTCTATTTTTTTGTAAGAGATTTACATTATTTTTTTCTTCCTACAATTTTATTCCACAGACAGTTCCACCATACAATTTATTATTTATACTTGTTGAACAATGTTTTCGTAAATGTTCTATAATATTATTATCAGTATTCACAACAAACCTACGAAGTCGATACTTCAATGAGCGAACCAAATGTAAATCAGCGAATATAAAATTCCATTTCCAAGAAAATCAGCATGTTTCCTTTCGATAATTTACATAACGCATAATTTCCATGAATAATTTCTCTTTAATTATTTAAAGAGAAAAATAATTTAAATACTCCTACTTGTAATATTCGTTCCTCGCGAAAGCACAAAATTCCTCAGATTATTAATGTGGCAAGGTAGTCTAACTTACCAACGCATTTTAAATTCTAAAATTCTCTTCCCAGAAGAAATTTATATTTCTATTTATTAACCATTTGCGCTCGAAGCAATTGCAGTTAAAAAATTAAACGGTTGTTTAATCTCGAACATCATCATTCCTGTAATATTTTCAATATTGTGCGGATAAAATTGAACCTGTTTTCTCATACAATCATACTTTCGGCAATTTGTAAAATACGAACGACTTTAATCGTGTGAAAGGAACTTTAAACAATGGCGTGGCAATTTTGACTGGTGCCTCCTAGTCACCGTTCGAGTGCAAAGGGTTAACAAATATTATTAACAATTTTTAAAAACATTTCCACCAACATTTCCGATACCCATTTCCTACAAAATCTATAACTCAATGTGTCAAACAAATGCAAATCAAGTAATTCGAAATTTCATTTCCTAAAAAAATCAGCTGTATTTTTCTCCCCTCACACCGCGTCGCAGAGATTTTTCTCTTACACGATCTCCTATTTGTAATCACTGAACGGCCCGTGCAAAAAGGAAAACCGAGCAGGCCTGAAGTGCCAGTGTATCGAAAAGAGATCGAACGCAAAGGGATGAAAAAAAACCACGCGTCCGCTAAATCCGCTCCAGTAATTATTCACCGGCCGGGAGCGAAGTGTCGCGGAACAGCGTCCGGAAAATAAATCGCGAACGAAACTACATCGCTCAGCAGGCTGGACCGAACGACGGTTTCAGCGTAAAATCGTTCGACGCATTCGCCAAACGCGTTTTGTCCCTGCCACCCCCAGCAGCAACCCGATAACTTCGGGGTAAGAAAGTTTTCCCACCGATTCGACCGCGACACGTCGGGAGCTGCCATAATGGCAGCAGAATTCTCCTCGAACGCTATTTCTGAAGTAGCCAGAATTTTTCACCGTACGGGTGCAAAGCAACGATTTGTTCCGAACCATTCAGCTGTCACAGAGGGGCACTAATTATTCGGCTACACTTAAATGTCGACGAAGAGACCGTTGTCGCTTTTAGCGTCACGAAGAAATTAAAGACGTTGGTGAAAAAGGCTGCGTGAATTACATTGAACTAGTTCACGTAAAAGTTCACGTCCATTTTCAGCAGTAGCGGTTACATAACTGGCGTTGGTTGATCTGAAGATTGTTGTTGTTAGCCCGTGGATGTATATATTATGGTTGTCGTGTTTGAAGTCTTTTAAGTTTACGGAGGGAAGAGAAGAAAAGGTCAGAGAGCGTTTGTCCAGGACCCGCTAAAAGGCTCGTCAGTAAGACTATCTAGCAGGATCTGCTTTAAACGCTGGCATATCGGAAGGCAGTTAAAATACGGCGTATGTAAGGATCGGTGACGGATCAGGTAACAGCGGGAAAGTGTCGTCTAATTAACCATCTGTTGGCGGGAGCAGGAGGTAGCGCCGCCAAAACCAGCTGTCGATCTTCGTTATCGTCTGCGGCCAATATCCGCAATGCGGGCCACAGTAGGGGAATGCGGAATACAAAGGAGAAAGAGAAGTATGAAAGGACGGTTGGAAGGAGAATGAGAACATGGGGAAAAGGGAAAGAATGGGAAGAAGGAAGGAAGGGTGGAAAGAAGATAAAGGGGCAGGAAGGATGACAAGGTAAAGGAAGGAAGAGGAAAAAACAGAAATAGGAGAAACAACTAGGATAATAAACAAGAAAATATGAAATGCAAGTAGGGCATGATAAAGGAAAAGAATAAGGAAAAGGCAAGAAAAGCAGGATAAGCAGAAAGAAATGGATGAGGAAAGATAAGGAAAGACAGGAATAAGGAGCAGAAAAGGGCAGCTGGTGAATATTAGGATCACGGCGGGATCTTCTGAGCCGGTGGTTAAAGGGGGTGCCCAGCAGTCCCAAGGGTTGGGATTGTAGTGGGCATTATACAGCCCTTTATCCAAGCCGGGTTGAGTCCCACATTACCCCCACGCTTACGTCTTAGTGAAGAGTATAATATACCGTCCTTAATCGACTTCCGATATCCCAGCATCTAAGCCAAGGCCCGACGGTCAATCTTACTAACGAGCCACTCTTTCTACCTCCACTAACAATAGCAGCCGACAAAGTCCCCTCTATATTAGCCAATATTTGAAGGGGCCACCAGACCAAACTATTACAGCTATCAACATGAGCCCAGCGGCAAAATCTTCCCCAAACCTTCCTCTTTAAGAAGAGCACCCTGAATTTAGGCTAGCATTTCAGGGGACTGCAGGAAGGTCCCTTTTATCAACCCCATTTTCCCATATTCGCGACTTTCACCAGACCGAAAATTTCAAAGTCGCGCCACTGCCACAATTCGCTTCCAATGGACCCAGGAATTGAAATACACCCTTACTATGGGTCCAGTTACTTGTAGCCAGACTTAGAAAAGAATCTGGGAAACTAAGTTTCTCGACCGATGTCGTAACCCCCTTCAGAAAGTATCAGTTTGGGGGTTGTCTGATTTCCCCGACCTGCACATCTTCCGTAATTCCATTCCGGTCGACTTGAAAATTGCCATAAACCCTGACCGCGTGTCTAGAAACGTGTATACAAAATTACAAAAGAATCTGTGTCCTGATATTTTTTTGTAATGTTTTCCCTTTTTTCGCCAGGAGAGGGAATACGTCCTATGGCGGTTGTATCTCCTGCGCTCACCGACAAATGGACAATTGGACGAGACTTCCCCGCTGTTTCCTGATACGCCTTCGATTTATATACACATTTATATATGTATAAATTAATTTGCTTCACGATCAGAAGAAAAAAGGGGAGTAGTCTGAATACAGTGACTAGCGTAATTCTTCGATGTTCCTAACACCATGTGAGAACTAAATTATTAAGAAACAATCGTTTGCACCTTGCATCCTGAAAAATTCTTAATACTTCGGAAATAGTGTTCGAGGCGAATTTTACCGCCATAAAGGCACCCCCGCCGCACGGCGGTTGAATCGGTGGCAAAACTTTCTTACGTTGAAGTTATCAGGTTGCTATTGATGGGGGATATGGGGGGATGAAATACGTTTGGCGACCTATCGATGACGGCGAAGCGATATTGGTACTTTCACCGACGACACTTAAGTGTTGTCGAAAAAAAATTGTTTCTCAGCGTAACGGCTGAATATTTAACAAGTTATGCTCAGAGTTACGTTTAAAAGACATTATACAGAGTATTTATTAATGACGTGTACAATTTCTTATTTCAAAATAACGCCCCTGAAAAAAAGAGAGAACTTTAACCCTTTGCACTCGAGTGGCGACTCTGAACCGCCACGAAAAATTGGCATACTCATATTTAAAATAATTTAAACATTGCTATCTTTATATTTAAGAAATTGACAATAATTTAAGTGCTGTAAGGACGAATAAGAGTAAAAAATAGAAATGTAAAATGTGGAATGATACTATCCTATGTCAGAAGAAATGCTCTGGTTTTCTAATTAAAACAGCTTCGAATGCGAAGGGTTATGTGTTTATATAATACAATTCTAAATTTTTCGATTAATTCTTTAATTCATTAATTCTTCATGAAAGAAAAAATACATATTTGATATTAATAGGAGAAAGTTGATTTTTTGGCAAAATGGTACAGCACATTTCAATTTCGACCACTGTGCGGCGCGATGGCTGCCATTCGACCGGAATTGGGTCACGCAGTATAAGTAGAAGTCAACGTGCACACGTATGCGGACTATGGGGTTGGCGCAGCCAATGCAGAAGTAGGTACAGGTTCACTTCACATTAACCTTGATATAGTTCCACGAACGGATGCCCCCCAAACGAGAAGTTCACTGTCAATCCTCAGGAATTGACAGCGCGTAACGCGTTGATACGCGAGACTTTCTTACACCCTGTACAACGTCGCTGGATGTCACCGACGAACGTCCACGCGTATTTCGCGGAGTTGGAACGTCGAGGGAAGGAAACGGGAGAAGCGTGGGTGGAGGAAGCAGAATGTTTGCGGCCTGGCCCGCCAGAACAATCTCCCGCATTTTTCAGCAAACTTTCCCCGCGAACCATCCCCGACTACCATCGTCGTTCTCGCTCCAGCTTGACGCTACCCTCATTTCGCCACCCTCGCCTTCGCTGACCCTAGCTCGCCAGCCCGCGGACCTCCCCTTTAATTTCGCCTGTTGCGGCGCTTCAACTGTTCCCGCTGTTCCACTCTTTTTGCCGGCGAGTGGAGAAGATGTTTCACGGACACTGCCCGTTCTAGAGTTACGTTTCTATTAGGCCACGTTTCCACTTGTTCGATTCGTGCAACGTGCGTCGCACGGCGAGCCGTGTCTACATTCCGAGACACGGAAGATAGCACACTTTAAATTTAACGTAATTTTTATTTATTTAACATTACAACCTTTTATTATTAGATATTCTTGCAAAATATCTCTATAAACATACGCAAATGAAATTGAATTGAATTTCGCTAGTCTATACAATTTTATTAAAAAAAAAGGATTATTAAAGAAATATAGTGAGACAAAATGATAGTACATTTAATTGAAAATTATGTATAACAATAAATCAACGAATGATATTTAATGTTTAATATCTTGTGGCTTCTCCTTTACATTTAATAACAGTTACCATTCTCTTTGGCAAAGATTTATACAGTTTTTTGCTTTATTCGCTCCCACTCATCTTGAATACATTTCCTTAATTCGGAAATATTTCCAAATTGTCTGCCATTTCTACATACAGCTCCAGCAAGAGTTTCCCAATAATTTTCATTAATGTTAAGGTCGGGTAACCTTGCTGGCTCATCCAAAACGTGAATTTTTTCTCGAGAAAAGTACTCGTTTACTACTGGATCACTGGAGTACTGGACCAACATAAAATTGTAAGACATTAGAAGAATTCAACGATCTTATATTATTTTCAACTTGCTAAAATAATGAAAACGAAGATGCACACATTTATCACTGGGTTTACAAAGCATTAAAACAGACAATTTTATGTTATTTTATAGAAATGTGGAGAATGCATCTCCCAAATTTTTAACCAGTTGTTTTTATAAAATACACCTAAACAAATAAATTTGTTAAACAATTCCCCACGCGTGTACCTTTGTCATGTTAATCATCTTGAATTAAAAATACTAGAAGACTAACACGTTCCTTAAACATAGTGTTATTTAACATCAGTTTATTTACTTACAGTCGACTTGAACAATTTTGATAGTTCCCAAAGGTCCACAATTTAGCTATCAGATGCGAGGTTTGAAATTGTATAATTAGAGAATCGAATTGCGAGTGGTTTCAGGAGCTTCGCTATCGTTTCTATAGAAATGTATCGCCACCCTTTAAACATTTAAAATACGGAGCCATAACAGATATTACATTTACGCGATAGATCATTTTAATTGCCTGACAGAGAGAAACACGTTCACGGTAAGTTATATTAGCAGCGAGTTTGCACCGGATACGTGGCACTAATCTGCGGAAATTACACGGAATTTATATATCTGCGCGAGAGGGGAAAAAATGGAGAACGAACGCTTCCACGTTCGTGCTTTATGAAAGCATCGTCTCTCTTCCTCTTTTCTGCTCTCTATTTCTCTCCCTCTCTCTTTCTCTTTCGCAGGAATTACGCCAGGAATTTTATTCGAAGATCCCTGTACGAATGAAGGCGCGGCTTACCTGCGCCCGGGCGTCACGGAAATTTATGCGACAATAAGCCATTTTGCGGTAATTTTATTCCGAAACGTAATTCTGCCGTGTCACGGTTAACGGGGGAGTTTGATTAAAAACATTTCAATTTAGTGTCGACGATGGATTTGGCCGGAAGATGCACGCGAGAGTAATCGCGTAGGACGATTAATGGCTGTGTATTTCGTAACATACGGAAGCCGCCACTCGAATTAATTATCTTAGCTTTGACATCGAACAATTGCTCCGATACTATTTCTTCTTTAACTTGGATTATATGCTAAGTTTCTAGTAGCAGAATTGTGCACTAGTTTTAATCCTTAGCACCCCATGCGCTTTTAAGGCGACATTAAAAATTGACATACATTCGAAACAATCCTTATGTCTCTACGTTTGCACAATATTCATGCAAATAATATAAAGTATACCAAAGATTTGTTCAAATCGCATGTATTTTAAATACAACCCTTAGCGCTTCAGTGGCGGCTCTAAATTTTAATTCTGTAATTGTGACTTTTCGATTTTGCATACTGGTTATGAATTTCTTTTACATTCCGAATTTGTGGCTTTATATTTACACAATATAAGTGCAAATTATATAAAGTAGATCAAAGATGTGTTCAAACCACATGTACTTTAAATTGAACCCTTAGTACCCCAATGGCGCCTCTAAATTCTAGTTCTGTAATTGTGACTTTTCAGTTACGCATTTTTTTTATATTTCGAATTTGTGGCTTTACGATTACACAATACAATATGAAGTACATCAAATCACATGTATTTTAAACTTAATCCTTAGCACTCCAATAGCGTTTCTATGGCAACACTAAAAAATGTCATATTATTATTCAAAATAATGTTGATATCACTATGTTTGCATTTAAGAAATCAGTAAAAATTGAAATGTGGCATGTAGGAGTAGTAGTAGCAAACTTCGTATGCATGAAAGGAAATAAATAAATATTTTACCTCAAAAAATGGATCTGATTTGGAGTTAAAATTGCTTGGAGTGCTAAGGGTTAACCAAATATGGTATGTATGGAGCAAAGTCTGTAAAGCCTTGAACATTTTTATTATTTTTAACACTTATTTTTAAGAATTAATTTTTGCAGTAGTGTGGGGTAATCCAAAAATCAGTGCTAAAATTAGACTATTTTATACTAGAGTAATCTTGTTATTATTTAAGAATTCATAGTTACGTTTTGATAAACTTGAACTATGAACTAGTGACGTTTGAACAAGTATGAACATCATCTTCATTTTTCAATGTTCATTTGATTAAGTAAATTATTTTGACTTAAATTTTAACAGTAAATTTGTTCAATGTGTTAACAAATATTTTATATAAAAGTGGTACAGTATGAAAGTTGGCAGAACATTATTATAATTTTTGTTTGTAGATAGAGTAATATTAAAGATTTTAATCTTAAGTGGACTTACATACTTGTTTATTTAACAATTCATGTAGCTCTACATTCTCTATAAAAATAGGTAATGATCTATGATACCGAAAATTGATTGATTGACATATTTTAATATTAACTTAGATGAAATAATAATTACGAAATATAAGGAAAACAGGTATTCCGTTTTGCATCTGTTAAATAATAATTTGAACAAAATTAAAGTTAGTGCCTACTAAATTAATAATTTTTCAATAGCAATATATCTCTACGAATACATATTTCTTAAAATAATGATTAGAAACGTTATTTCATTATTGCAGCTTCATCTTCTTTAGCAAAAATCATATATATTCGATAAACATATGTTTCAGTATTTATAGAATTTTTATTAATATTTTACGCCTATTCAATTTTGTCGAATAGTGCAGTTACTCGATAGATTAATAAAGCTCTTATGGACGTATGAATGTAGTCGGCAAAAATTCTGGGGAACATATTTTTTGCTGATAAAACGCACACCGCACAGGCCGAAAGGGATGAAAATATCGTGTTTTTTCTAAAAATTATGAGGCAGACTTTATATCAGGACACCACGAAGGATTTCATTATATTACGCGAATAAAAGCGGGCGCAGCGACTCTTCTCATTTAAACAATTTACTTTAATTTTGGGAGAATTATGACGCTGGGGACAGGTCGAACCACCGCCGGTGTAATAATTGCATTCAGAGGCTGGTAATATCTAATTGCTGCATTACCATTATTATGAGAAGTTCATTACTTTCGGTGTAAAACGTAGTGCGCGCGGAGAATTAATTGCACGCAGTGTTTTTCATCTGTTAGTTGCACCTAATCGCATAGCAACACATTGCTGAATCACGTTATACAAACAATACATCATCAAATAGCGTTGTGGAAATTCATAATAGTCTTCACTTTACCATTAAATCTACCGAGCATTACAATTGATTAAAATTAGGTAATAAAAATTTAATTTATTTATATTTTCTGCGATTTTTATTGTAGCATATGATCGAATAAAGAAATCTATTGCCTCGATTTTATAAAAGCCATTTTGCAATTTTAATAATTGTAAAATAAAGAAGCTGAGACCGATCATTCGACCAGCTGTGATAGGATTATTATTAATATCTTTTACAGTTTTCTTTATAAAATGATTGATTATGTTAGCAATCTGTATGTATATATAACTCATTTCAGGAAATATTTTTAACAACACAGTTACACTTAATCAAGAACTACTACAGTGATAATAAAACGTTAATTAAATTAGTTAGTAATACAATTTGAAAGATAAGAATTGTGCACAGTTTAGAAGACTTAATTATTATAAATAACAACGGATCGCAAAAATTGCCTGTAAATTAATCCGCATCAATTTCATTAACTTTTATGAATATTATAATATCGACAAGAGAACAGTTCAGAAGGACAATCGTTTTAATCGCCTGCTTAATACAATATCTTTAACTTGATCTATATCTAGCAAAATTATTATTTCCAAATAGAATCAAAATAATTTATATAACTTTTAAATATGACACAGGTGCTACTGTCTATTGTTATAATATAATCTTTTGTACGATATTGTGTGATTTTGTAGGATATTCTGGGGTCATTTCCAGGATATAAAAATTAATTAATTAAATATACGTCGGGATTTTATGTAACATAATTTTTGTAGTATATTATTGTTCTTTCACTGTAATCGCGACGTTTTATCAGCAGCGTATAAAATTATTTAAAAACATTTCTTAAAGAATTCTCAAGAATTTCTCTGGAAGAATTTATAAAAATAACATGATTTAATTTCTCTAGATCGCATTATAAGTTAAATTGTACATTTGTGAATGCATTTATTTGTAAACCATAATTTCTTCGCTAAAAAGAATTATATCGTTTTCAATAAATAAGTGAATCGTGTCAAATGAAATTGTACTAATTGAATTTTTATCTCGATCATTTCATAAGCTAGTCAAGTGAAATGAGGTTGAATTATGTGTCACATCTACTAATTTACTTATCTGTAAACCATAATGTCTAGTCAAAAAGCAATTTTATTTTTTTCAATGAATGTCTTGATCAAATTAAATGAGACCAAATTAGAATTAAAATTGGTTCAAGCAATTTGAATTTTTTTTCAGATAATAGAAGACCGTTTACTAGACAATATGCTAAAAAACTTTTTCTAAAAACTGTGACTGGTTGCAATGATAAACGAAACACAAAATTATACTTCTTAACTTTTTATCTGAGCTTGTAACCAAAATTTAAACATTACTTTTTGCACATCTTCGTAATTTATACACATGCTGAATATCTGATCTAAATGTTATCGTCTTTATGACACACAAAAACTTAAAGATAGTGAATATCACATCTTTTCGCGAGTTTTGATCTATAACTGTAAGAAATACAAAGATTTTTATAATTTCTGTTTGTAGGTTGATTCTGCGTCAACTGATTTCGCTGAAATTTTCAACATGCTATAAATTCTGGAGATCTATAAAAGGCACTGCTTGAATTGTCGTTTAAAACTCAGATAAGAAAGATTAAAAGCATTTTGGTTGGAAACTCAGATAACAAAGTTTCAAAGCATCTTTATATTTCTTCTATAAATTGAACAATTGATATTTTTATCGAAAAAATAGCCACATATTGTCTAATAGATTAGTTTTCCTATCATCTAAAAAGAGAATGACTTGCTTGATCCAATGTTGAAAAAGTTATTCCGTTTTAAAAAGTGTCCGAACATTTTCGTGATCCACTGTGTATCATTGGATTTATCGTTTGGCAGTTCCAATGTTAAGTCCTAAGAACATCCATAGGACTTAAGAAACGGACGTTCGTAGAACATCCAGAGTTAGAGTCTTAACCAGTTAATTATGGCGGCTTCTTTTCAAAGCGCGCACCTATGTGTGTCGCGAATATCAAGAATTCTAGCCAGAGCATACGGAAATGCATGTACCTATCTGAAATTATTTATACTTTTTATGTGTTCGTTTTATTTCGTCTTGACCTCCAAATAATCTAGACATACTGAAATTTACAATTACATTTTAATTTTCGCTAAAATTACAATTTAAATAGCTAATGATAACTAAATTTTTCGCATGACGAGTGTATTCGTCATGACACAAAATACTGCCAATTCTCCATGACGAGTATACTCGTCAAACACAGCTAACTGGTTAAGGATGTCCCGAAAAGATGCCGGACGTACGGACATACAGTGACTCTTATTAATACTCGTACATTGTGCTATTCCAAAAATTGTTGCTAGTTGTGTCACAAAAATCAAGAGTTCTAGCCAGAGCATACGGAAATTCATGAATCCACCTAAAATTATTTATACCTTTCATTTGTTCGTTTTATTTCGTCTTGACCTCCAAATAATCTAGACATACTGGAATTTACAAATACGTCTTAATTTTCGCTAAAATTATAATTTAAATAGCTAATTTTTAACTAAATTTTTCGCATAACGAGTATGTTCGTCATGTCACAAAATACTGCCAATTCTCCATGACGAATATACTCGTCAAACACAGCTAACTCGTTAAGGATGTTCCGAAAGGATGCCGGACGTACGGACATAAATGAACACTAAACGTACCGAGCATATATTTTCGCGACCCACTGCACATTTGTTATAATAAATGTTTATACGAAATCGAACGGGAGGTTGCAAGAACGTCAGAACCTGACGCGGACCTAATGGTTCGCCACATTGTTCTCGATCGTGTGGACTTTTTCTTTGTGTATCGCGCATTAGCATACGCGCCGAAGGATTTGGCATTGTTTTTCCGAAGCAATGAGCCCACGTTCCGCGTTAAACCGACCTCACTGGGGGGTGGAAGCCAGCTTTGGATTTATTATCGAGCCAAACGCAAATCCATTGTTAATTATGAACGAGTCTGTAGGAAAATAACCTGTCACGCGTCAACGGGGTTGACAACAATTATTCTGCGTAGCGACGACGTCACGTGTTACACGCACGTGCGTGCCTCTACATCGGCAAACACGGCCGATTAATAATCTCCCGACTGCCTTACCGCCTATGGTGACTATATATAAGTCATTCGATCCCCCGATGGAACAGTTTAGCTTCTTATTTATTGGCATGCGTGACACTATTTTTGCCAGCTGTCCGAAGTGAATGATTTATTGACAACCGTACGTTCAAACTGACTTTTTATTCACCTGTCTTGAGAAGTTAGTTGTTACTTTCAATACTCCTCCGAGACCTTGGCTGCTTTTTAAATGAGTTTGTCGAATTAATTGACTCCATTAATATGCAAAACTGTTCAAACGGTTTACTTCACAATTATTTAAATTCTAATCTTATATTCATACGAAACGATTATATATGGACCGTTTATTTTAAAAGTGGTGCAAGTCAAGTTTTCTAAACAATGAGAGATCACGTAATTTGTGCTGAATTTAGTGTAAACTTTTAATTTATAATTAATAAATATTTAATATCTTAAAAAATGATAATGCTTTCTTGAATTTAATTATTGTTACCTTATATATCTCCTGTGCATCATCAATGTTTCAAAACGCTGTTACATAAAGAGCATAAATAAATGATAGCAATATCTTATATTAACTTTAACAATTTATAAATATAATTAACGTTCAAAATAAAGAAAATAGTATTAGTATTTTATTCCTTCTTAGTATTTATAAACAAAATTGAATTATTACAAAATATATTTTAAGTGATAATGAAGTTTTCATAATTGAAATTAAATGATTTTTACAACTGACTAATTATGAAAATAGGTTAAGTCTATTTAACACTAAACCAATCGACCATTAAAATTGGCTGGTGTATATTGTTTTATAAAAATGTAAAGATTTAATTTATTTCGATTTTGTGGAATTTTGATTACAATGTATGTGGAAATAAAAAAAATCTATCGAATCGATTCTGTGAAGACAATTTCATAGCTTTAGTATTTGCTTCAGTCAATGCTATAGCCAGTTAGTTAAAGTGTTAAAGTCTATAAATACATGTTATTTTAGTTAAATTCGCCTAAAAGAAATTTATATAATCAAATTACGTATTGATAAATTAGTAAAAACATTGCCAGGCTTGACATAATTAACCTACATTTTTTAATTGACTAATATGCAAACCTTTAATATTCTCTAAACAACATAAAATGGACTTTGTGCGCCACTTTTAAATAAAACGGTCTATATATTCCTAATTCTATTTTATTTATACTTATACTAATCCTAATTTATTTATACTTTATTGTATTAAGGCTTGTACACCTACTACAATCTTTGATTTTATTTACGCTTGAACAACATACATTTCTATATTCGATCTCGTATTGCAACAAAATAGTTCAGTACCTGCACACTTTGTTATTTATAACAACATAATATGTTGTTTTTAATACCCAATTTGTCTAACGTTAATCTAAACGTGAAACATTGAATATCTTAAAATTTATAAATATTATTTCTAAAAACTCTACAGTCATTTAGATTGAGATTGCTACAAATAAATTAACTATAAATAAAAATTGAATTATTAAGAAATACAGAATATAGAAAACGTTATAATAGAATAGAAGTGATGTTATAAAAAGTAAAAGAGTTATTTCACTTTTGATATTTCTTCCTGATTTTTTCGTTTATAATTACTGAAGTTATAAAAACATTTTCACCAGAAAGTTTTGAATGAATTTCTTCATTAAAGCAGACATTATGATAAAAATTGTATGAGATCTGAATGGTTGCAATTTTGTCATTATTACAAAGGAATATACATCGGTCGGATTTATTACTCGGTAGTTCTAGTTTTAAAATGGTCTAGGGACGCTGGGGTTATCATGTGACTAAAATGAATAAAATACGAAGAACAATTCCACTGATTGAACTGTCAATATAGGATGATCGTCTAAATGTTAATATACTTCGCAGAAGAAAAACTAATCAAGCCAAACGCAACGTGTCCTCCCGCGCAGCCTAAAATCACGTGCGACTTTACGTGCTCGTTAAATCTAGATTTTCGATGTTGAAGAGTGTATTTGCATGGATCAAAGTGGAATAATGCATGTAGGTGTATCACGGGTTAAGGACTAGTTGTGTGGGTACAGGTGCACGAGAATGCGATGCGACCAGGCATAATTAATTGTTCGCTTAAACTTGTGTGCATACGTCTACGGTGAGCGAACGAGGTCAAAATGTTCGAGATAATTAATCATGAATCGTCATTTGTGATATGAAAAAAAAAAACAGTTACAGCATTTCTTTTAATAAGCATTCATTTCCGAAGGTTACAGTGGCTCGCGAAAGTAATCGGACACTCTTAAAAATCGAAATAGCTTTTTTAAGATTAGAATCCGACCGACACCAATTTTATTTATGACGAAAGCTGTTTTTTATTATTATGGCAACGTGTTTTGTGAAAATAGAAAAAGAAAGGTGATCAAGATGAGAAGAATGGTCGTCGTGTGTTATGAGGAGTCAAAAGATGTGCTTTTAAGTGAATTTCTTGATAAACACTGAATAAATAATTCATGCCGAGTAAGTAATCTCTGGTTAATTATTTTATGATAACGAAGTATTTACTAGTCTCGAAGCAGGCGAGCAGTTTTCACTTTTTACACTTTTTAAGTCTAAATAAACTTTTTTAAGATTGGACCAAACTGATCTTGACTTTTCTTGAGCAATTAGATGCACTGTTTTACTAAATGATATGCGAAAAGGATTCTAAAAAAGTTGAATTCGGTGTCACTTGTATCACAAATAAAAAAAGAAGTTTTTAAATAATTTTTATTTGAGCCACGTACTAAAAATGTTAAACATGCGTCTTGTAGATCTATGATACTTATACACATGCAGAAAAATTCATTGAAATCGATCGACGTACACACGAGCTACATGCCATAAAAAATAGTGAAAATCGTAATTTTTCACGATTCTTAGACAGTTTCTGCTTAACCTCCACAAATTCTTACATCTTTCTACATTTTCTCCTGCAAAACGAATATTTAAAATTTTTATTACGAGTGGCAATGAAAATGTTTTACGCAATGGCTTTTTTATTTTTCCATGTAGTTTCTACCAATTACAATCATTTCAAAATTATTTTTGCATATCACTTAGTAAATCAATGTTTCTAGTTGCTCCACAAAAGTGAAGTCGGTACGTTCGATTTTTAAAAAGTTATTTAGGTTTAAAGAGTGTCCGAATACTTTCGTGAGCCACTGTACATGTCATTATATTCATTGAAATGTGTGAATATCGGTAGGATGAATTTAAATGAGTTTGATCAGAAAGTTAAGAGTAATTGGCGCAGAAAAATAGTGGGTTTCATTTTATACTTTGTTTAATCGTGAAGAAAGATGGAAGTCTTACTAACAGATAAGAGTAACGAGATGAACACTGTCGGCAAAACGTGTGAAGTATAGTTTGTGCCCTCATTAAGGAGGAAGAGAAATAATGTTCTGTGCGAGAATAAAAGTTCAATGATGGATGTAAAATGATGATGAAAATACATCGTGCATGATAAGTTGTAATTAAACTTTATCCTTTGTATGTCTGTAATAGAAATTTTGTACCCTTTCCATAAAATAAAATTTTTGTAAAGAAGATCGACTATTATACTAAGTTGTACGTATACATGTATACATTTGTATACAGCAAATATTTTTAACAACACTTTTATATTTAATTAAATACTACAATGACGATAAAATATTACTACCATTTTCATTTAATATATTATATATATTCATTCGATATTTATATATTCACAAATTTCTAAGGAAAACAGTTTTATAACTTGAGTAATCGCGAAAGAAATAATTAGGGATCAGTCATGTAGATTGGTTTGGTAGTTCTAGTATTAACCCTTTGCACCCCAAACAATTTTAATTCTAAAATCGAGACATTTGGTGACCTATATTAATTCATTTGTACATGCTTCAATTCCTTTCGTGTATATAAAATTTATTACTGCTACTAATACGCGCAACTCTTCAATTTTTACCGATTTCTTAAAAACACAAACATAGTAATGTAAAAATTGTTTTGAACAATATTATGGCAATTTCTAGTGTCGCCCCAGAGGAACAATTGAAATTCTAAGGGTTAATGAAATTAGTATCTCTAAATAGAACAAAAGTAATTCATGCAATTGAAAAACGAGCACACACATTTCACTGTCAGCGTATATAATAGTTTAAAAATATATTTCATGCAGTCTGCTAATGTTGAACATTGTAATTTTCAACGAAATGTTTTGTTCATTCCTAATTCTTAAGGTATTCTGCTAACAGCTAATAATATATTTAACAGAAAGAAAGTAGATTGTTTAAAGCGTACACAGCAGTGTCAATAAATGATAATTATAGTCTGCTGGACTTATGTTATTGTCAACTCATCGACGTTTACAACATTATATTCCATATTTCTGCCAGAATGAACATGTTTTGATATCTCGATTCGCTAAGCGTATTTGTTAGTAGGAAATTCAAATTCATTTCGAATTTAATGAAATTCATTCCACGCGAACCGAGAACCCGTTTCAATAACATTTCGGAAACGAGATTTTGTATTCGGCACGTGTGGAATTAATTAAATTTGACGCACTGTTTACATATATTAGGGAGCAATCATGTAATGCGGGGGAAAACCTCATTACCGTTACAGATGTAATTATTCATAGCGTGATGCACAAAATTTTTTGTCGTCGATACGGGATCAGCGCGGCTTCGATACCATTTTAATTCGAGTCATCTCGGATTATTCTTCGTATTTATAGCCACCCTTTGTATTTATAGAATTCACCCCTGCGAAATTATTTTTACACCGTCATCCCACCTATTAAGCGATTCTTCTCTCATCAGTTTGCTTAAGAATATTAATTGCTATACTTCATGTAGAAAACCATATAGAATGAAACAACTTTTATACATTCTATCCACACATAATTCTATTACATTACATTATGTTAAGGAGAATCAATTTTCACTTCTATTTAATTTAAAGTTCGCGCCCATAAATAAGAGCTCCATGTTTAAAACATTTATAAATCGAGTACATGTTGTTTATATCGATTTATACTTTTGTTATTCTTCATTTCATAGTCATTAATAAAAGATGTGTTAAATTCACGCTCCAAATTCAGTTTTATTAATTAGCCTCCCGAGCTGCTCCGTTTCTACACATTATGTAACCATACTTATAACATAAAAGGAATTTAGATACGTCGATCAATTTTTCCCATTTATTAAAATTGTTAGAGAAAGAAGAAGCTGTTTACTGACTCTTGTCTTTTTACAAATGATGCACAACATTTTTATTATACACAAACATCGTAGTTTACGTATAATAAATTTAATGTACAACGAAAATGTTTGCAATTAATGGTAAGAATTAAATTTTGCATTCATTATGCATTTCCAAGTGCAAGTTTTAAAACAATGAATAAATGTACATTATGATGAAAGTTGATAATGAGCGGTTAAGCCAAGCAAATGGCACTCAATAAATTCAAATTATACTCAGTAAATTACTTGTAATACATTATTATTTCTATCTTACATAATGCATACACTAAATCCTTACAGAAGTATAAAATGGAAAATAAAATGTCAAAAATATTTCTTGAAAATATTCAAAACGTTATCATAAATAAAATAGAAATTTAATTAACTTTCAGTCTTTTAAAATTTGTTTATAATTATACGAGATATGTTTCCAGTCGACAATTGCACAAAAAGATATGAGAATATAACCATTATAATTATAAATCAATATGCGTGCAAGGTTAAAAAATATGAACACTTATATGCGTAAAATTCGCAGTCTTGTATATAATATACACAGTGTTTCGGGAAACATCGTGTGCGTTATCAAATTCGCTTTCTAACTGTAATAGAACTAAAATGTAACAAATGGATTTGTTTGAGAAAATTGCGACCAATGTTCACGTTGAAATGTTCGACAAGAGCAATTACCTTGTGACAACAAACGTGTCAAGCGTGAAATGAAGTAATTGTCGATCGATACATAAGAAAAGAACAACATTCCTTTGTAATTAGTTAATGTCACGGTTGGCAGGTTCGCAAAGCATACGAAATCCTTAATCACGTGGCACGTGCACCTGTTACGTGCATGCACGTGCAAACATACACGGAAATGGTTAATTATCTTCCAGCCGTTATGCAGTTGTATGCACCTGCATGTAAACCGTGCAGCCCTTAACTCGTAATGTATCAATATCAATCAAATCAGAACGATACGATGTTATAAATACACCGTTCAAAAATGTCGACACACTTATTAAAAAATTCGTGGATCTTATCGTTTACGTTACGAAACGATCGAAAGGGTGAAATTAATAATATGCAGTTAATTTTCTAAATAATCTTTTTGGCGTTACGTCTAACCAATAAATAAAATAGAATTTTCAGAAGAGTTTCTTTTGAGACTATAGACTCCAATCTAATGTAAAATGTAATGAATTTTTATTGATATTTAAATTTTTATTTATTAATTTTCACCACTGGCATTTTAAATACATTTGAAACATTAATCTTTCTATTGTTGCTGTCCAATTCCTATGAATGTAAATATATTAATTATTCTGCAAAAGAGAAAACAGAAATTAATTTCAAATTTTACTCTAATATTGTGATTAATTTGCAATTGATTTTTATTGTATATAACAAACTGCTTTTTACTACAATAATACTACAGGTATTTATTAATTGTACATTTTTCCAATAGGTATTTATTAATTTGTTACTTTTAATTCATTTTGATTTATGCAAAAAAATAATTTTTATTGTTGGAAACATTAAAATGCAGTACTTTTATTACTACGTTTGGACAAATGACAGTTGCATTTTTTCCGAAAGTCTTTGTCACATAACGTGTACACATTGAGATTTTTATTGAACCAGAGGTGGCCATGCAAATATTTTATTGTTGTTATATGAAATGGTAACAACTATCGTCAAATTTGATTGTATTTTTTCAACCGTGTGATACCAAAATCGGGCAATTTGAATATCATGCAGATGGAGGGTTGAATGCACTTGTAAAGGTTCCAATGGAAAATTCGAATTCGTTGATTATATCGTATATAGAATATCGTTAAAATTGCCACTATTGAATAATACTAGTTACAGTAAATTTACATACCAAAACGAATGAAAAATGCTCTTATGCAGTAGATTATATAATATCGGAGGATAAACAGCATCTACATTGTGACCACATGAATGCGTTCGATATCGTACTTTAAGTGGAAATAGTGCATTATAAATTACGTTGTAAAAGGTTTTTATAATTTATACACTGTAATATTTATACTTTGAATACTGCCTATTTTGTATTCGAACTGTTTTAATCTCCAAAATTGAACATTCTTTCTTACACGAAAATTTTTTATTTATTATTTTTTAATAAATATTAATTATGCGATGTATATAAATAATAACTAAGGATGATGCTATGTGATTATTTCTTCTAATTTGCTATTATCAAACTTAGTATTACGACACTTAATGGATGTGCAGAAAGACAACGGCATATTATGAAATTATTGCAGTTCATAATTTACAAAATGCATTTTAATTTACTACGTTCACCATTCTGTAAATTAAGTACAGTAAAATGCAGCATAAAATGCAGTTATCTTCGATGAAAAAAGGTAATTCTTGTTGGATCAATATCTCACGTATATGAATTTTTATTTCAATGTTTTCCAGGCGCGCCTCAGTAATTGATTATTTCGATAAATTGCATATCTTATTTGTCATTTTGCTTGTTCCGTAACTGTAATCAATATTAGTTATTGATTAATAAAATATTTGAATGGAACATTATTGTTATGTTTCTAATATTATCGTAAATAAAATATTTATCTATATTTTAGGGCGACACACATACTTTTTTTTATCACAGTTCCTTTCTCAAACCTAAAATTTTCATTTTTCAAAACGTGAAGCTGTTAAATAAAATTGCATAAAAATAAATATCTACGAACAAATTATTATGCTTTTAAATGAACACAACGATCAACCGATACTTCATTTTCATCATCCGAATATTATTCGTTATAATATTCTTCCGAAGGTTTCCAAAGTTTCTCCCATAAATTTTGTGGCTCTAATAAAATCGGCAGATACATTTTCTGATATTATTCATTAAAAAACTTATTTTACCATTTAATTTATTCATGAATTCAGGGAAAGGATTTTGGAAACTCGATTACCAGGTATGTCAATATAAAAAGGGAATTTGTAAGCTTCAACAATTCAATAATAACAGAAAGTCAATATTGTCCGCAAATCGTAGTTTCCAGGCACAAAATTCGACATGTCCAACGCTATTAAAAACTATGCCGTTGTATAAAACTTGTACGGTTACGATCTGAAAATCTTTATCGGATGTCACAACAAGAAAATGGCGTCAATGACGCGGTTTAACTGTAACTCCATCGACAGCTAGTGCCACGTATGGGCAAATTCCGGTTTCATATTTACATACCTAGTAGAAGTTCTTTCTATTTTTGCTTTCACAGGAAATAAATAGTTCGTACCATTTAACGGTTCAACACTCGTCAAGTACCATTTTTTGAAGAAACAAGACTTGCCAGTCCCTGGTTTCTGACCTACCCAGTACGTCTCAGCACTATTTTGGACGGTCTCTTCTTCGCGAAACGCTCGTTCGCTATTTATCGACACGCTTGTACGCGATGCTTCTAATTAACGGTCCGCTTAAATAGACGCGAGACGCGTCTTTCACTTAACGCTCCCGTCAATCATAAATTACACGCCGCGCCGTTGCACAAGGCTCCCCGGTCTTCGTCCCGACAATACCGAGCGTAATTATTTCTGAAACTTCCTGGAGTGTTCCCTCGGGCGGAGTCGTACGGTCGAACTGATATTCGAGCGTCTCCGTGCCCTAGCTAGCACTTTGCAGCCCCCGCGAAATCCTTCTGCTCTTTTCTTCTACGTACACCCAAAACGTTAGGTTGTTTCAAACGAGAACAGTCAAAACTCCCACATTCGAAGTAACAATCAAACAAAAGTATTCCAACAACGGTATCGTTACTTTATTGTATAAAATTTCATTTATTTCGATCAAAATCAGAAGCCTTTGGAATTTGTAGAGTATCTAATAAGGGGTTTAGTAGATCGATGCATCTGATTGCTCAATAAAAGTCAAAATGTTTGGTCCAATCTTGAAAAAGTTATGTGTTAAGTTATTATGTATAAAATTGTCTAAACATCGAGTTCGTCCTGAAACATTATACTAGAATGTAAATAAAAGTATATTATAAAAATATCATTCCATTGAAGAACACAAAGTTGACCTTTCTATCTCCATGACGACTCCATTTACGGAAAAATTAGTTAAACTATAATACAAGCCCCTCAATTCTAAATAAGTTTGATTTTATGCATTTTCTTCTATCTTCAGTGGCAAGTTATTCAAGCGATTTAAAAGCGAGTTATTTTAAATGCCCCACTGTGTATAATTAGTTTATTGCATTCAACGAAGAAAGTTTTTATTTTGCATAGAGATCCGCAGTATAATCATTATTAAGGATCGATTAACAGCAATTAGACGTAGAAGTGTATTAAGAGAAAACATAGCAATGCCATCTTTAACAGTAAACCTACTGAACATTAAAA